>JANVFT010000100.1:0-171584 GCA_028011325.1 Lentinula lateritia | reverse complement strand
CCGTTGGGCGGAACTCCTCTCGGGATACGATTTCATCATCAACTATCGACCAGGGAGGTTGGGAGCCAAGCCGGACGCACTCACCCGAAGATCAGACGTATACCCAAAGAAGGGAGCTCCAAGGGATCAAGTATTAGCGGGGAGGGAAAGGGTTCTCATACCTCCAGAACGTCTGAACGCTACCATCCTCATGAACGAGGACCTACTAGTAAACCGAGTAAGGGAAGCTCCGAAGGATACGACTATGATTGAGACACTGAAGAGGATCGCGCGCAATGAAGAGGAGTCTCTCGTTTGGGAGGATGGACTGATAAAGAGGGGGGGTCGTATATATGTCCCAGACGTTGGAACTTTGCGAAGGGAGGTCCTACAGTCGTACCACGATCATAAACTGCGGGACACCCGGGGGAGAAACGCACCAGGAAGCTCGTAAGCCAACTGTTTTCTGGAAAGGGTTGTCCAAGGACGTGAACTACTATGTGCGGAGCTGCCACTCATGTCTGAGAGCGAAAGCCAGTTGAACCAAACCATACGGGAACCTCCGCCCACTGCCAATTGGTCAACGACCTTGGTCCTCAATCTCCCTGACCACATCACCCAGCTCCCAGTCACAGCGGGTCCGGAGAAGTACAATGCTATCCTGGTAGTAGTGTGCCGACTGACTAAACAGGCCATATATGTCCCGTGTCATACTACGGATAATGCGGAGGACTTCGCTAATCTCTTCATAACACATGTGTTCTCAAAGCACGGGATGCCCTCCGATATAATTTCAGATCGAGGCTCCCTGTTTGTGTCCCAATTTTGGAGGGTGCTTTGTAGAGCACTAGGAATCGAATCCCGCCTATCTACTGCGTATCATCCTCAGACAGACGGACAAACAGAACGAGTAAACCAGTCAGTAGAGGCTTACCTTCGGATCTATTGCTCTTACGACCAGGATGACTGGGACCTCCTCCTACCAATGGCGGAATTCGTATACAACAACACCCCAAATACAACGACGGGCGTTTCGCCGTTCTTTGCAAATAAAGGGTACCACCCAAAGCTGTCCATTACATTGGAGCAGGTACAAGGAGCGGAGGTCAACGAATACGCATCCAACCTCAAGGAGTTACATGCTTACCTACAGGAACGAATTCGAGGAGCCAACGAGGTCTATGCGCAGTATGTGAATCAAAGACGCCAGGAGGCCCCGGACTGGAAGGAGGGTGATCACGTCTGGTTGAATATGGAAAACGTCAGGACGAGAAGACCTATGAAGAAGTTAGACCACAAGTGGACGGGTCCCTACTCAATCCTGGAAAAAATAGGGAGCCATGCTTACCGATTGGACCTCCCTGGGGACCTCCACAAAATTCACAACGTGTTCCACGTAGACAGACTGAAACCTCACTTCCATGACAAATTCAAACGCCAGAGCTCCCCGCCTCCCCCAATCTTCATAAAAGGGGAAACGGAGCATTTTGTCGGGAATATCCTTGACTCCAAACCCAAGAAGGGGCGACCGGAGGAAATAGAATACCTGGTTAAATGGGAGGGGTACGGCGACGAATTCAACTCCTGGGTAGGATGGGAAGGTATGGTGGGCTCCATCGAGCTCCTACATCGTTGGCACAAACACCATCCGAGGAAACGCCAGCCATCGCGGCTGCACTGGGCTTCATTGGAGCGGGAAGCACGGGAAGATGAGGAGGAGGACCGGGAAGGTAGGAGGGAGCAGAAGGGTTGAACGACACACAACCCCATAACCATTAACGACTCACTAACGACAACGTGCATCGGAGGGTTCACGCAACCTGGTTGCACAACGATTTCACACTTATTGCTTATTGAATTTCACTCAGTACGAAGGACGCTGGTAGTAGTAATACCAAAAGACAACAAAATAGAGATTTCATTCGCAGAAGGGATACGGAAGCAGGGAGTATATAACATGAGGACCAAGAGATTACAAAAAACTACAAAGGTTCATTTTTCAACACCTGACCAGCATCGACGTCCCCGCATCATACAACTCATCGTCATCGCCGGTCAGATCAATGGTTAAGGGCGCGACAGATCCAAACATAGGGGGCAAGCTGGGCGAAGGGGGAGGAGGAGAAGGGGAGGTAGGAGACTCCTGCTCAGGCAGGAACAACGGGGTGCGAATAGGGGAACTAACGGACCGGGGTTCGACTATCGGTGCCACTCCCGCGTCGAAAGATTGTGCAGCACCTACTCCAGCTCCCCCCGATGACTCTCCACCTGGCCCCACCGACGATATAGAAGTTGCAACATCTGGAGCAGGTAGCGGGGTATCGATGATGTGGTGCATGTACTGCAACATTAATCGCTCCCAGTCCAGCGTCAATTGATCGTCACTTGGGATCGCAGGAACTATATCGTCCCACCGTCCAGCACCTTCTTGGTGAGGGAGAGCCGTTGACAAAGCTAACATATGGCGATGAAGGGGAGGTTCCAAAGAGTCGGGAGGGGGACTAGTGAATCCGGCGTGTTGAGCAGCAGTCAAAAAGGGACGATCACTGTCAAAACGGGAGCTCTCCAACATCAGGGTGTAAAGACCCTCATCTCGGTCGACAGCGTTGTTAAAGAACCACTGGATGCTGCTAAGGGACCGTATGTAGAGGTCCCCATGAATACCACGCGCCGTTTGCATATAATCCAAAGCCAGCCGGAAGTTGTGCGCCATAACGTCGGGATCCTCGGTTTCCAGAGCACAACGAAGGAAGGCAACGACCGCTTCAATGATTGCACCAATGTAACGGTTGTGATGGTGAAGTACGGTGGCAGGATCAGAGCAATAGAGGCGGTGGGCGAGAGTAGCAACACGACGAAGGTCCGCCCGAACCTTGACGAGGTCCCCTTCGAGTTGTGAGAGAGGAGGGAGAACCACCTCGTAGTAGCCCTCGTCGGGGTACTCCTTAATCATACGTTCGATGAACGCAGCACGACCACGAGTGCGATGGACCTCCTCCTGAAGCTCCTCCAAACGAGCACGTTGACGAGTTGACAGGGCATTGCCTCATCCGTAATGCCGTGTTGATACAGCAGAGCAGTCGTCAACTCGGAAATCTTACGGGAGGAAGTGGAAAGCTTCCCCGTTGCATCATCCCGATCCTTCTTGGTGATACGAAGGTCTTCCTCCACCTTCTGGAAACGCTCTAGAAGACTCTGTAATAGGAGGGTTAGACAAACAATAGCGTGAGGACGGTAGTCCTACAACTTACTTGGTCAGATGGTCCCGAAAGAGCCCTATCCAGGGTATTAAACTGGTCGACGATGCGACGATACTCCTCCTGGTGCTGGAGGAACTCTTGACTGGAGGACCTCAATTGCTCGACCTCCCGTTGTCGAGATTCAAGGGCATGCGAGGTATCCCGAAGAGCAGAAGTCAGAGAGGAGTTCTCCCGCTGTGAGTCAGCAAGCTGAGACTCCAGCAAACGAACCCGAGCAGCAAGACGCTGATTCTCAGCACGGTAAGGGTGAGAAGCGGGATTGCAGGGTACCAGAGCAGGACGGAGAATGGGAGGCATGGTCGAGGAGAGAAGATCCTGCCCTGTACCTTTTATAGGCGTTCGAGCAGGGGAGGAGGAACCGGCTTGCTGAACCAAACCAGGATGTACTTCCGCCGCAGCCGCCAATCGAACCAAATCACTGGGACCCTGCATCGGCAGGTCCCTGTGAAGTACCTCCATTAGGGAAGGGGATGAGCGAGGGCGAACGGGAGGGGAAGAGGAGGCTACGACGGGACGACTCGAAGGAACTACTAACCGGATGCGAAGAGGGGAGTCTGGAATAGCTGCTGCCGCAGGGGACCTATGACGAGAACGCTTCTTGGAAACGTCCGACCGAACCTTTTTCCGGGAAGGACCAGCCACAGGCACAGGGGAGCGGTCGCGCTTGCGCTTGGCTGCGATGACTGCCTCGCCCTGTTGCAAGGCAAGGAACTCCCGTAGTTCCTGCTGGTCGGCCTCGACAGTGTCCTTTTCATCCAGCATGTTCAACTCGAGGAGGGTCGAAGTGGAGGAGGTTCGCGCATGAAGAGCGGCATTGTATTCACGCCAGGTACTCAAAGGAATGCCCCACGTTGACTGATGCGCGGAAGTTCCGTGAAGCTCCAGAAACCTGCGGCTGTATGCAAGGTCTTGGTTGCAACAACGAGCAAAATACCGATATCGAAGTATTTTTCCAAGACTACAAGTCTTCTTGGAGGTACAGTTGGTGCAACGAGGGGAATTCGGCAAAACCTTGCATCTACCCGGGGTCTTCACACAATTAGTACACGGAGAGGCTACCTCCGCCAGAAGAAGCCACAAGGGATCGTCTTGGCAATAACCTGAGAGCGGCTTGCCAGTGTTAAAGACCGTCTCGAACAGCTGAAGCTGAGGACAAGACGGCGACTCCAGGGTGAATGCCAGCTGATCTTCTTCGACCTCCCCATCGGATCCAGGATCTGGGGAAGGTACCTCCCCCAAGGCGGTAAGAGGGGGTAACAAAGGGGAGGGCGTACGAGAGGGAGAACGAACAGGAGTCGACGACATGGCAGTTAGATGAGTTAGACTCGTAAAACTGAGATGGTGGAAGAGGGAAAGAAGCAAGCATCTGACGGACTTCAACAAGAAAATTTCGGGTAACACGTGAATGTCAGGTGACTTCCCGGGAAATGCGTCTACCCATCGCGAGGGCGCGAAGGGATTACAAGGGGGGGGTAATGTCATGCCCTGGCTACAACCAGACTAGTACCAGTACTCACCAGACGTTGTCACACATCCTACCCACCTCCTGTTTGCCCTTTAACACCTCCCCAGGTACCACCATGCACCTCCCCAAGTGTCCTGACATACCTACCCAAACGCCACTTGCCCCGACACGCACACAAGATCCTCCTAACCGCCAAACCCCTTTAAGTAGTAATCTCGATTACCTCCCTCTCTCGATCGAACCGCCTCATGTCTCCAGATGTTCTCTTGTTCACTTCCCATACCTATTTAAGTAGCGCCGCAACGTCCCGAAACGCAGCTTGGTATATTTTGAACACACACCCTTTACATAGGTCCAGTCCCTGTCCCTTTGTACCTGCTAACCATACGGAATTCTCTCTACTCTCTATTTCTCTATCTCTGTTTCTCTCTATTCTTGTCTACTGTTTCAACGATCGTCTACACGATCCAATATACACTTTTACTTCACGTCTAAGCAATCCGAGTGAGTCCCCGAGCTCCCTCGAACAATACTAAAGCTCCCCAACGCCTAACGCCTTGGAGAGCTAACCTCCCCAACACCTCCTCGAGCTCCCCCATTGCTCCCTAAGCTACGGGATCTCGATCTAGGTAACGTCGAAGCCGCTTCCTACATCGAACTACGTACCGCTTCGCCGTTACACCCTCTCACACTCGAGGACATCCACCCTCGATCCCAGTCCCCAGGAACCTATCCTCCCGGGTGTATATCTTCTCAGGAGCTTAGACCCCCATACCCAATTCCCATACGATCTATTCAATCCTATATTGACGTTCTAGAGAGTACAACTCCTACCACGCGATACTACTAGGTTCCGTACATCCATCCTCCCTACCTACGCCTTAGGGACCTCTCAGGACCTTACAGGGACCTCCTCCAGGGTCACACCTCTCTGTCTTATCAACTACTAGGTCATTCCTGTCCTCGGTCGTGGTTCCCGTAGCTCCCTTCGAGCTCCAGCCTGCTCCTAGCACGCTACAACGTAAACTCCTTATATCCGAATCCACCCTAAGACCTATTTTGACCCAGGTCTTACAGGTACTGAGGGCCTCGATCGTGGACAATCTTCCGGGGCATTCCATGGACTGGGAATACTTTGTCACGATAGACACGTGCCATCCCTTCAGATGTTATCGTAGTATGCGTGGCAAAGAGTCGTAATCTCTTCATGAAGTGATCAACAAACACGCTGATGGCATTATATCCTCCAGACTCCGGTAACTCGCCGATCATATCCGTTCCGATGATTTCCCAAGGCTCAGATGGTACGTCATGTGGATGTAATGGTCCTACAGGCTTGGTACGATGTGTCTTTGTAGCTTGACATTTTTCGCAGCCTTCCACGTAGATCCTGACGTCCCGACTGATTCCTGGCCACCAGTAATTGCGTGTAATCAACTCAATGGTTTTATAGCGGCCGGGGTGTCCTGCTGTCTGGGCGTCATGATGTACCTGTATGATCCGTCCTCTGAGGTCTTTGTCCTTAGGGACATAGATACGTCCTTGCCGAACTGCTAGTCCATCCTCAGTCTCAAGCCATTCCTTGTCTTTAGATTCTAGGGCGACTTGTACAAGCTTGTCTCACTGGTTTTTCTTTCTACAGATGAGATTAAGTAGATCATCTTCGGGGGCTGATGTCTGATCCATTATCTGAGAAATGAAAAATTTTGGTTTTAGCAGCGTGACGTTGGTATTATCATTCTCCCCTTTCTCAAGGCCTGACATCCGTGACAGGGCATCGGCTTTTCCCATTGATTTCCCAGGCTTATGGAAGAGCTCGATATGGTACTCTGCAATTTCGACTACCCATCTAGCTTGTTGTCGGTTCAACTTCTGAGGTTTCCGGAAATACTGGAGATTTTGGTGATCTGTAAAGACTTCAACAGGTTCTTTTGCACCCAGTAAGTACTGCCTCCAGTCCGAGAGGGAGTCCATGATGGCCATCATCTCCTTGTCGTAGATTTCATAGTTCCGTTCAACCTCATTGAGTGACCTGGACCTGAAAGCTACCGGTCTCCACTTTCCGTCGACGTTCTGTGACAAGACTGCACCATTAGCATAGTCAGAGGAATTGGCTTCAACTCAGAACTTTCCAGCTTCTCTCGGGATAATGAGAGTGACGTCTTCGATGATCCGGTCTTTCAACCGATCGAACGCATCCTGTTCAAGAGATGTCCATTCCCAAGTCACATTCCCTGTGAGCCGTGTTAGGGGTTTGGCAATTTTACTGAAATCTCGGATGAACCGGCGGAAGAAGTTGCAAAACCCTAAAAACAATTGTAGTTCACGTTTTTTCTCTGGTGGCTGCCAGGTTCGAACTGCTTCAACCTTTTTTGGGTCCATCCGGATTTGTCCATTGCCTACAATGATTCCGAGATATTCGACCTCCTTAGCCTCAAAGGTACACTTTTCGGGTTTCAAGTACAGCTTGTTGTCTTTTAGGATATCAAGAACCTTTCTGACGATGACTCGGTGTTCCTCAATGTTGTCCGTGAAGATAAGGATATCATCCATGTAGACAATGACATGTCCTTGATCAATTAACTCTCGAAGGATGTGATTCATGAACGCTTGGAACGTGGCGGGTGAGTTTGTAAGTCCAAAAAACATGACCGTAGGCTCAAACAAGCCTCTGTTTGTCCGGAACGCTGCTTTCCATTCGTCTCCTTCCTTGATCCGGATGTTATTGAATCCCCATTGGATGTCCATCTTGGTGAAGATTTTGGAATTCTTTAGCTTATCGATGAGTTCCTGAATCAATGGGAGTGGATATCAATTCTTGACAGTCATGTCATTCAGCTTTCGATAATCCTGTACGGGCCATAGCGTTCCATCTTTCTTTTTGACAAAGAAGAAAGGTGAAGCCATGGGCGAACGTGACGGTCGTATTCGTCCCGATCTAAGGTTCTCTTCCAGGAATTCGTCTAAAGCCTTCTGTTCTGGTGGACTGAGGGGATAAACTTTGCAATCAACTGGCTTAGAGCCTGGCGTTAATTCTATAGCATGATCCCATGGACGTCTTTCCGGCATTTGGTCAAAATCCTTTTTACTAAATACATCAGCATACTCGGCAAGGTACGGAGTAGCAGCATCTGTAGTAGTGGTTTGTACTTTGATATGACCTTGGTCGGAGAGATATCCATTCCAATCGAACCAGAAGATCCTTTCGCCGTCGACAAGCTTTTCCTCTGTACCATCATCCTCAGGTGATTCATAGTGTGGCAAATACCCGCATTTGTCAGGACAACGTTCAAACGTTAACGTAGATTCCTTCCAATCAATGCTGGGATTATGATAACGTAGCCAGTCTATGCCTAGGAAGATATTGTGAAATTCATGCCCAACCACTAACACAAAATCCAACTGAGCCAAAAGGCTACTATGACAGGATAATTGTCATAGGTGGTTGGGACTATATATACCACATGTATTAAGACCTCTCCGCATAATCTTAACAGTGCCCCCCCTTTAGGCACTGAACCCTTGAAGTGCAATTGAAATTGGCCATGGAAGACCCGAAAGATTGGACATGGAAGTCCCAGAATTGGTGAGAAGAAAATCACCCGAATGGAGATGAAACTCCGAAATTGCCACTTCAACAGGTCACATGCTTAATGTACAGCACAGCCCCAAGGGTTTCCCAGGCCCTTTAAGCCACCTGACCAAAGAGCTGCCTAAGAGGTAAACTGAGAGCAGCCCGGTTTGAACTGGTGACCTTGGGATCCTGTCATACTGTGAAATTCATGCCCAACCACTAACACAAAATCCAACTGAGCCAAAAGGCTACTATGACAGGATAATTGTCATAGGTGGTTGGGACTATATATACCACATGTATTAAGACCTCTCCGCATAATCTTAACAGATATCTGTCTTGCCTAAATTGGTAACTGCCATATTTATTCGTTCGGCATGATCACCTATCACCATTCGGACTTGTACGTAACCTTCTATGGAACCATTTTTGTTCAGAGTGCCATCAGCGTTATAGACCGGCATTTTGACTGGTAACTCCTTAACAGTGAGCTGGTGCCGTTCTACAAAATCCTTATTGATACAGGATCCTGTGGCTCCGCTGTCTAGGAGGGCTTCCGTTTCAATCTGTACACCATTGTCGATATTCTCAATAGTCGTTCGCAACTTTAGCTCACGTCCTCGGGTACCTCGGACGAATCTCTTACGACTTTTGAGATTGGTAACTGCTTCTGTTGCGGTTGCATGGTTCAGATTTCGTATAGCCAATACCGTTTCTTCCGATGCTTCTCTGACACGACTTTCAGGCATCCAGGCTCTAAGGATTCCTATAGCCATGGGAAGTTTGTCCATTTGTAACCGCTGCGCCACCCATTCAGGTGTGTTTGGTTCATATCTCACAGGTTTTTTCTCAGTTTGGTTCGTCATTGTAGATAAGTTATTTTCATTGGGTGTACCAGTACTACCGAATTCAAAACTAAATTGACTGTCTACATATGATGATGACGAAAAGTCCGATACTGATTCTGAGATTGGCCCCGGCAGACCTGCGTCTACTGCTGGGGCAGGACAAAACCCAATTCTTTGGCCATAGCCTCCTGATCCTCCTGTGTCATCCGGCTCCACATGCCTCTGACAAATTGCGGCTTCGGCGCTTTCTCTGGACAGAACTTCGCAATGTGGCCTTGCTTGCCACAATGGAAGCATTCCCTGTTACGACGCGCAGCATCAATGTCCATTGGTCTGCCTGCACCTTTGAAAGTAATTCCGGTCCCATCTTTCCTATCCTGGGTAGGTACCGCAGGGGTTGGAGTCTTGGGTACTGGAGCCTGTGTCTGTGGTTGCCATTTCTGGTTACTAGGTCCCTGCCCAGCATTCCGCTGGTATCTGTTTGACCAGTTGCGCCGCATTTCCTCACGACGCCACCACATGTCATTGATACTGATGATCTTCTGTTTGAGTTCATCGAACTTTTCGATTCGCTCATTGCTGGTGCCATATACTTGATCGATCAGCTTAGCCTTTACGTTCATTTCGATCAGTCTGATGACATAGGGTGCATCCTTGACGTATCCGGCATCTCGCATGATAACTTCAAATTCCTTGAAGAAATCCTCTGCCCTCTCATTGGGGCCCTGGCGGAGATGTTCTAGCCTCTCCTGTGCATTCTCTGTAAGTCCTTTGTCTAGGAAGGAGGCATTCAATGCATCCTTGAATCCTTTCCACGTGCTAGCCCATTCTTCCTCATCATCGTTGAAGTTATCATCCGTGTAATTCTGGACCCAGCTACTGACTTTGGGACCTCGCATATACGAGATTGCAATGTCAATTCTCTCATTGTCTGTAGTGACTCTGTTCCTTGGATCACGAATGTAAGCAAAGAGGGTACGGCGCCACTCTTTGAACTGGGTTTTATCGCCATCAAAGATACTGGGTTCTCTGAGCAATGACTTGCCATGAACATGAGGAGTAGCGACAGGAGTAATGGGAACAGGAGTCATGGGGATAGGATCAGGAGTAGGGTTAGACATGCTGTAGTGGGGTGATATGTAGGCAGGTATGAATGAGGTGATGTTTCGTTCGATTGAAGATGAAGTGGATGGAGCAGATGAGTTGGGGGAGCGGGGACGATCGGTTTGTACCGAAAGTCTAGGTCGTCCTAGTCTTGAGGTGAAATCCGTTGTAAGGGAGACGAGTTACTAATGCAACTCGGTGGTGATGATGGGAAAATGTATGATTGGATTCGTAGAAGTCGGGAATAATGTGGGGAAGATTTCGAAAAAAGAGTACGATGATGTGGGAAGCAGCCTTCCACTCTCGATTGATGAACAGATGCACCCTCCCTGTCTAGGAATGGAGCTCGATGTGCATGCGAAGACCCCTCTCCGAAGATTAGTGATCAGTCGACGCTTTCGTCTGCCAGTACGGTGTCGGACTCAACGTTACACCTTTGTACTATAGGCGACACTGCTCGAAGAGAGAGTAGAAGTCTGTGAAGGGTTGGTAAAAATGTGAGTGGGGATAACTGTGATAGGGATATGATCGCGTAGCATGTGACAGGTGGTAAGAATAGCTTTGATCTTCTGTAAGCAACTGGTTCTAGTAACGGATGTCACCAGGCGTCACACTCAAGAAAACCTCAAACAGCGGGGCGATAAAGAGAACAAGCAAAGTTCTGGACTAAACCAGGTAGAATAGACGAGATCAAAGCTAAGGAAATACAGCAAGTAACTACAGCTTATATACAAGTAAACAACCCTCTGCCCTAGTAATGCCCAATGCCCTGGGTTAGTGGTAAACATGAGTAGAACATAAGTAAAGCAATGTGTAAGTAATGAAAGCTCGATCGTCATGCTGTATATGTGTTGTGAGACTGCTGTGTTTAATATAAGTAAATGAAAAGTGCATGTTGTATCAGTAAGCATAAATAATAGGTCAGGTGACAAGATAAGACAAGATATAGGATAAGGGAGATAGAAGATAAGACAAAAGATAAAAGATAAGACAAGATAAGGAAGAGATAAGATGAAAAAGAAGTGATCGTAACAAGAAGAGTCCGAACCAGAATCTTGGCGACTTTTCAAGATGCTGCAAGCTTCGTCCGCAATTACCTTGGCAATACGTGCACGAGTTGCATAAGTCTTGACCAAGTTTGCGTTAAATTCAAATTCAGCTGCCTGAAAGTTGAGTGTAGCAGCAATGAATTTGGTACTTTGCGACTCAAGAGGAGCTGGCGGAGTATCGAGATTGGAAGATACGACTTGAGCAAGAGCATGATTGATATGCTTGCTATGGGTCACTAAAACACGAAATAAGAATCCATTTGAAATGTATTAGAATTGAATTGAATCACCTTTGTCTTCAGCGAGACACGACATACAGTTAGAAGGTACATGACTGTCAGCGTGGCAATGAACCTTGCTGGGACAGGGAGAAACATCGTTCACAGCAGACTTTTCATCCTTATTGGAACCTTTGATGGAACCAGTGGTGGGATAGGGAGTACTGCGACGATTCTACGACCTAGAATGAGTCGTGGATACAGAACATGATACCATCTTAACTCACCTTGATAAAAGAGAGAGTAGGTTTCTGTTTAAAACTGCGTTCAGTTCCAGACACCAACTCATCCTCGGAGGCTGAGTTCATCTGAACGAAATTGATAAATCAAATTAATTGAGATTAGATCTGAAGATTTACCTTGACATCAGAATCGAAACGAACAGATCTAGGTTCACGTTTGACACCATGAGAGGAAGCAAATCTTGTACCTCTCTTCTTTGACTTCCTGATAAAACGAGAATTGTCGGAACGAGTAGACGCCTTGTGATCCGAATGAACGGAAAAAGCACAATCGAGGAGACGATTCCTGACGAAAGTGTTCTGAAAAGACTATTAATGTCAATGGTCACGAATGAAATTGATACATACACGAGCATCATTGGCAAAAGCCATGAATTTAAGATGTTGCTCAAAGTGAGAATCACTGACGATGTCAGGAAATAGTTTGTGCCCGAGACACAAAGTATCAATAATGCTCTGACGAGCAGTCAAGTTAGAAATCTGTCTAACATGACTACGAAGTGTAACAGGCTTTTCCTGATAATAAACGATTTAAATTGATACGTATCAATTGAATTGAATGAAGAAAACATACCAAGAGATCATGAAGATACTCGGTAGACCGACGTAGGACAGAAATTGTTGCCTTGTTGGGATTGTTCGTCTTCTTGCCTTTGTACGAAGCAAGTAGCTGCTGCAAAGCACCCAAGTGGGGCTCGGCAACTCGAGCAATGTCAAGATCCTTCTTGTGATGGATAGGCATGCTAGGATGAACGATGATAGATGTTGATGGAACTTTGTATGGAATGAGAGCTCGACTGAGTTCGACTAATGCAAGTCGACTTGGAACGAATGGCATATTGAAAGTCAATTGGCCTGAGCTTTTATACCGAAACAGTGAAATCAAGCTCCTTACCAAATTAGGACAACTGAGGACAGTTGGATTCTTTAGTTTGGGGAGGAGGATATCAATTTGATTGAAAATTTACAAATTTTCAATTAGACTAATAGTCTTGCAATTAGATTGAATGGTATTGCGAACGCAGTGACCCAGAGTTGATCAAAGTAATCATACAGAAGGTCAAAATATGAGGAATGAGTAAAGAAACTGCGCTCAGAACCTGAAAGTGGAGTTGAGAATACCTCCTGACGTTGTTATGATCAATGGCGAACGGAGATCGACTTGAGCACTCAGGACAATGAAGACATTAAAGTCTTGCGGACCTGATCTCGTGTGAAAATTCATGCCAGGATCCGGAATGGAGTCTTACTTTGAACCCCTATTCAAAGGTAGAACTCAGAGCTGGCTCGATAATTCACAAGCACTCATTCAAATGAAAACATGATCCGAGTTGAACAGAGTATTGAGAGAACAGTAAATGAATTTGCTCATTCAAATTAAATATGAATAAGCAGGTACATCGCTTCAATCAAATTAAATGGGATAACCAAAGAAATTGGCCCAGGACTTAAGTTCACTCATTCAAATTAATATAAACATAAGCATAAAAGCTCGTAAATTGATATATACAAGATAGCAGTAAAGCTATCCACAACCAAAGCAATAGGTAAACGTACCTACAAGAAATACAAGAAAATACAAAAGATATTAGACTAATAAATCTAATAAAATGAAATGGTCTCGAGCGACCGGTGGTCCTGAAAAGGTCCATAGATGAGATGTTGGGTTGAAAACCCAGATGATAAGACCGCGAGTGGTCAGCTAAAATGAGAAATTTGGGTTTAAAAACCCGTTCGTCCGTGTATGACAAAACATAAAATGAAATAAAACAAAAAGAAAACGACGCCCCGACGCCAAAGGAACCAGCTATGATTCAAGAGTTTGCGCTGGCTCTGCCCCCTTTTCAGGAGACAGAGCTGGCTCGGCCAGACTCTCGATTGCAGGAAGATCCAATTCCATTGGAATGGATCCCCCTACTTGGCTACTGGTACCCTCGTCCGCAGACCCCCTCTCGACTTCCTTGAGGCCTTCCAAAGCCTCGGTAGCAGAATCCGGAGGTGGGGAAGCCTCGACCAGGTGTCCGTGTTCGTCGATGTGCGCAGTTGACTCTCCGGAATGGATGCTGCGAAGCAGCTCGATCCATTCACCGGGGGTACGATTATCGAAATCCAGCCCACTCAAGTTGAATGGACTGGGCCAACGGAATAGAGTGGCCATAAGGGTCCACTCATTTAGACTGATTGCCTGACGATTGGGTTCGGCGGCCTTGAGTGCTTCCAACACAACCACAGGATCCTCTCCTGCATTCTGCAAGTCCAAAATGGACCGCAGAAAGAGCTCCTGTGTCGTATCAAAAAGGGACCCGATCTGCTTTAATTGGTCGTTCAGGTCGGTGGCTCGTCGTAATGAGTTTGCTAGATCTAAAAACAATCAAACAAATTAAATTAAATCAAATCAAATTAAATCAAGTGGAAAAACTTACTATGCGTACTGCTAGTTGAGGCCTTATGAAGCACATTGAGCGCGTCCATAGCTAGTTCCACATCCAAGGAACCCAAGCACTTCAAACTCCGTGAGGAGCAGGCTTGACACTTATATCCAGGTAGTGGAGCAGAATTGGCTTCCAAATCCCCTCGAACAAGCGCCGAAACGCAAGCTTGACTGGGAATGGAAGGCTACATGAAATAAAGCAATATTAGCAATTAAATTAAAATAAGATATTAGAAAACAACTTACGTCGCGAATTATCCGGTTAACTTGCATCAAGTCCTGCATCGTGAAATGAGCGTTTTGAGTCTCCAAAATGGAGCCCAGCTCGACGAAGTCAGGATTGATTGCAAGCAGAGGGTTTTCTCGACTTAAGGCAGCGCTATTCTATTAAATTAATAGAGTTAGCATTTTGAATGAATTAAATGGAATGACTACGGCTTACCCTGGCATGAGCAAATTTGGTGAAAGGAGTAAAGCTCCCAGTTGACTGCTCAGGGAGCCGTAGGCGTCCTTGAGCATCCGCCAATAGTACCGATTGGAAGGTACTCTCTGGGGAACGCTCGGGAACGGGCTTCACTGCAGCCTTGGATACTCGTTTGGGGACAGTCACCCGTTTAACTGAACGACGAGGTAGCGAAGCTACAATCAGATTGAATTAACGAAATGAAACAAAAGGAAGAATGAAGTCTTACTGGAAATGGAAGATGTCGTTTTGAGGCGTTTTGGAGGAGGCGCAGAGTCCTCCTCCTCATCCTCATCTTCTTCCTCATCCCCTCCCAAATCTTCTGACTCTACTTCATTGGAAGCAGAGTCGTCGTCAGAAACAACTACTCGTCGGGATTTGCCTTTGGCGGTAATTGGCGCGATTTTCCTCGAACGAGGAGGTAGTCGAACTCTTTTGTAAGCCATGGCAGAAGGAGTAGGTTTAGAAGATTTGGAATCTTTGACTACCTTGGTAGACGAAGAGGCTCGAGGAGTAGCGTCTACCAAAGGTAAGCCGCTCAAAAGCTCATTATCGGAGTCTTTTGAACGTGTGGAACGGGGAGAAGCAACTGAAGCAAAACAAAGATGAAATAAATAAATAGAATGAAACCAAGAAATTAAATTAATACTCACAAAAGGAGGAAGCGTCAGCTTTGAGGCTTTCGATCTCCCGATTCCTTCAAAGTGCCCTAGGGGGCACAGCTTATGCTTTAATGGCAGGGGGAGGCGAGACGATATCGGAAACCTCGGGAGGCGAAACTGCCTTTGAAGCCCCAGGAGAGCCTCTACCGCGTAACAAGGCAAAGACATCTAGGTCTTCAGAGGGAACCGTACGCATCATTGCGCTTCCTTCGCGAAAACAAAGACAAAATGGAATAGGAATGGCAGGGAATCGTTCAAAGTTGTGGACACCCTGTAAATTAAATTAATAAGAATGGAGAGACTTCAATAGAAAGAACACTTACTTTGACTAAAGAACGATGTTCAGGGGGAATACCCCATTGTTGTGTCAAATTGTCGCGAAGAAAAACGGGAAGGCTGAGGGATAAGAGCTCGGCAGACAATAAAACCTGCTCTGCGAAGAGAGGACAATTGCCGCGACCCATCCAGAAATCACGAATATAAATCTGACAAATACAATTACTATAAAATAGTGAAGAAAAAAATAGAAGCTGGCGACATACCAAAAATGGAGCTGCATCCTCAAAAACATTATAAACCTCCCCTGGCTTGGTTGGAGGTGAATCGTCTGTTAATAGCTGCAGTGTTCGGACTGCCATTTGGGCAGAACAGAACAAGTCCAAGCCCGAGGCCACGGACAAGGGACGTGAAGTCTCAAGAGGAAAACAGAACGGGACCAAGGCACGAGGATAAGAGAAAGCGGGAAAAGCGCTGGATCCATCATAATCCGGAGTGTGTTGAGGGCTCAAAAGAGGAGGGACATAGTTGCCCTGTTGAAGACGTTGAAAGACGGGGCTCTCAAAAACAGAGGAAGAGTCGATTTAGATTGGAGACCCGCCAGTAGAACCTGGGCCTCCATAAGAGAAGTTGGTAATAAAGTGGTTGTGACCGAAGATCGAGTTTGACCCGAGGTTGAAGCCATTTTGAAGAACGAGATGGAGGAAGAAAACGGACTTCAACGAAAAAATTGTTGAACCCCGTGCCCTGGACCAAATAAATGTACACACTGAATCAGCGCGTACGTCAGAACCGCTCTCCGCGAAATGGAAGTTGGTTCTGTGAATAGATGAATAAAAGATTGTGAATTAAATTTTCAAACGTGATATGAATACCGAAAAAGTATTCAATTCAAATCGAGCACTAGATTGTTACGATTCGTAGCAGGCGTGTGAATAATTGATAAAATGAGCGCTAGAAACCCATTTGAGGGCATCCAAATTGATTGGATAGCACGGAGAAGTAGAGATCCAAACCCAGTGATTTACATTAAAAGGAGATATAGTCTGGTCAAATCAATCTAATAACAGATTGATATCCTTTCCCTAGCACAAAACTACGAATGACCGAGGACGGTCAAATTCTTTAGTTTGGGGGGGATGACACGCCTAAATTTTGGCTAGACATCTATGCTGTGAATTGTGACATTTTCACGTATAGATTCGTATCAAGAGGACTGTAATTGAGACCCAGATTGACAGTCAAAGTCAATACTGAATCAGTCTAATAAGTTGAAGGGACCATATACCCATACTGCCACAAGTTGGTTAGCTTACCCATCCCCGATACTACCTTCAGATAGCAGTCTACCTGTTTGTCAAGCAGGATTATACCAGACTCGGACTACATCCGAAGGATGACCATTCACGTATGACATACCAAGGGTATTCTTATTGGACCTTACACTGGCAGGAGTTTGGAAGAACTTACTCAAGTGACCATGAACCGAGGATTGACTCGAAATGACTTTCTAGAACTCAGGAATTATCAAATACTCCTTCTAGAATGAGATCATGCATTAATCTAAAAGACTGCGATTTAGTCTAATAGACCAATCAAGTTGCATGGTGGAGGAAAATGACTAGAAGAATGATTGAAAGACTGCGAGGCTCCGAAGACATATCAAATGAATGTCAAAAGAGTCCTGACGTAGAAAATAATGAAGAATGCAATTAAATGAATACTATGCGTAACTCCCTTGATAGAGTATAGGCACAATGGGTGTCTATTGAAAGAGAGAAGCAATTAGTTTAATCCAGATGAATCAGATTGATAGGATTAGAATCGAGGAGAGCTGATTTGCCTCCAGACGAGGTAACAAACGATCAAAGTAAGTGTTAAACCACAGTGACGGTTGAACACCATTCGAGTCATTCTCCAAAACAATTAAATTAAATGAATAACGAAGTACCTACCTATGTTTGGAGGTATACTTGAATCTTGGAACCATTGTGGACCAAATAAGGACATGAAGATTCAAATTAAATAGTATCTGACCGGTTGTAGAAGTTTCCTGGCGGTTCCGAACGTTTATTGTATTAAATTAATTGTACTGTGCGACTCTATATTCTGTATGTATAAATAGCGATCCGATGTATCTGGAATACAAGTGATTTTGGGACGACGTTGCAGTGCTAATCCGTAAAAAGGAAAGACACACTCCCGCCAGACTGAAGCCTCTTCGCTAGCAGCCATTCGGGCCCGGCACTTGTGAGTATAGGAACGTCGTGTTCTGCTCCTTGTGACTGCGAGAAGTATATCCAGTTGTTGGGTATCCTTCGAACTTAGGATCAGTTGTTGGTCTTAAGGGCAAATCACGCTGTGTGGTTGTGCCAGCACATAGTTCTAGCCCTCCGTAGGGGTCTGTGTGTTTCGGTTTTAATTTACTTTGATTCAAACCCCAATTCTTGATATACCCAAATCAATACCAACCAAAGCACAAATCGTGCTGAATCTACCTTGATCAAAGGAATATATCGAATCCTCAGAACGATTCAAATTGATTGCTCGAAGCTTCTTACTTAGCTCTCAAAGCTTTGCGGAACCTTTGCCAACGCTACCCCTTGCTATTAAATAAATTTGATAGCAGTGAACTCGCATATTGTGTATGAGATTGGTTGGTTGGAGTGCCCATTAGATTCCTTCCTTTCTCTTTCACACAAAAACGAGGCAAGCTCGTTACCGACTGTAGTTATCTGATCTATCGTGTCCTCACCAGGTTCTCATTGCATCCGATTTCAATACGGCCTTTGCATGTATAG
Organism: Lentinula lateritia; assembly: GCA_028011325.1. Lineage (NCBI taxonomy): Eukaryota > Fungi > Basidiomycota > Agaricomycetes > Agaricales > Omphalotaceae > Lentinula > Lentinula lateritia. The sequence continues at coordinate 153,152 of JANVFT010000100.1, read as the reverse complement.
CATAGATATGCAATGATGCTTCGTGGCTTCCATCTCCCCTTACTCTTATTGCTCTGTATCTTTCTGTGTTTCGCAACTATGCCCCCCTCCAGATACAAAGCTCAGAGATCAAGACATTTCATCCAAAGTTCATTTACATATGTGAAATGGAAAACCTGCAATTTGCTGCAATAACTGTGGCACTCCAATGATGATCTCAACGTTTGAGAGTATCAGACATTCTCCACAAATTCGCAATAGCAAATCAAGCACACATAATAGGATCCGGCATATTTCGGCTAAGCGGCTGTACGACACTAGAAGGTAATGCCAAACAAACCCCAATGGTTTTTGGGATCTCTCGAATTTCAGCATGTGTCTCCCCCTGGTCGGGGCATACATTTAGTGCCATGTTACTGTTGTATTTACAGGGCGCTTTAAGCCTTAAATTAGGGTTAGGACGGCAATCGGGCCGAAAAAAAAGCCCACCCAGCCAGAGTGGCCGAGGTGGGACAGGAAAATATTGAGACGGTGCATAAGCCTGAGCCTATACAAGCTGCAAACATCCCTTGTATGGACAAAGTCGCCGTGCTATGAGGGATCTCCACAGCCCACAAACCCGGGTACATGAAGGGGCTTGTGCCATCAAGGTAAGTATGAGTTGCCATAGTGTTTGCGAGAAGTATTTATACTCTGGCAAGCTGCGCACGGACCAACCTTCACTTACCCGATCACGTTTTTGGACATGGGAGCGGACAACGATATTTTCTATTTGATACAGTGCTTGGAAGTATAATGTAGCTATCAGGCGATATATAAATCATACAGTAGTAGGGATAGTATATGTCCGACCGTATTACAAAAAGCTGTTAGAGGTAATAATGAGAGTATACAAATCAAGCTATGCGCCGCAGTCCATGTACGATGTTGAGCATCCGACGCCAGCTTTCAAGGAGGCTGCGGACCTTACGATTGAAGAAGGAATGTACGCTTGTGCTAATGGCCGATCAACATTCGTCACCATTTTCCGTTGAGCATCTTGTTATACCGGGGTAGACATGAGTAACGTCTATAATCTAGAAAAAAAGTTAGACGACCTGCAAAGTTTCTCCTTAAAATTCATTACCTATAGACAACACGCGATTACAGGTACAAGAACCTGTCAGAAAAGCTGGCTGTTGAGGACAGTGCATTATGTTGGAGTGCTGATAACCGATGTCATTGAAGAAATGCAGTTGGGTTTTGTCCAAGAAGAGAGCGGCAGCGATGGAATGGATCGGAGCATCTCCCCATCGCTGATAAACCAGGGATTTGTATGACTAGTACTAGTAGCGAGAATCTGCACTGATGAGACGTACCTCATAATAAAATCCACCTTTCGAGTCCAGGAATTCGAAGAACTTAGTATAAGCCTCCCCACGCCAAAAATCCATATCTGCGATCTCAAAGTTGCTCCAAACTAAGACATATAAGATACAGTTATATACATAGCAAAGAAGTAAACTTACAATGGCACAGGTTAAACGTCTCCCCTCCATTGTCGCTCAAAAATGCCAAGGCGTTATTTGGATGGATGTATTCCGGATATTGCTCCATAAATTCTGTTAAAGATAATACTTAGACGGACATCGACTAGGATGATTTTTTTCCAAGAACCTTTCACAGCCTGCCATAATGTCGTCACAGTTTGCCCTAACTCCTCGAGTGCAATGGTAAATCCTACTCGACCTTGAGCAAATTTGTACTTCACTCAGTCCAGATAATACCACACCATATGTCTTATTGTTATCCTCAAGATAATCGAAGGGATCATATTGTAGCTGACAAAAATAATCGACGTCAGGCCTACAGTGAGTTGTTAGTTATGGTTTTTGTAACAGGGGAAATATACATACTCAATACGCCAGTAATATCGGTATTGTTGAAGGAGTGGATGATGAAAAAAGAACTGGAGTAAATCAGTCGTTCGCAACTTTCCAAGGTAGATTGAAGAAACAAACCCCAGAATTGAATCTACACATATTCCGGTATGATACACTGTCTGGGGGATGATTGAATTGAACGCGGGTATATCATTTGAATACAGTTCCGACCTACCAGCATAAATGACACCCGCCGCTTTCAAGGCATTACGAGCTTGCTCGGCTTTGCCTTCGTCTATCCAATCCGGCTGATACCAATGCCGGGAAGGTATCACCCCAAATTGAACAGAGGCGTTGGTTTTCAACTGCACGCTCCTTGGATTGAGGTCAGTATAATCTAGTTAGATGCGTTGTGATCCCTACTCTTTGAACTCATTCGTGAATTCATCTTCATTTAGAAAGATCCACGGGTATCCAAATCGTTGATTGAAATGCGTTTCTACGCTCTCCATGCTTTTCAACACGCCCTGGAGGTCAGAATTTCGGGCGAGAAAGACGAGGGTCGCGTTCGCCTTTCTCGAAATTTGAGGCTCAGGCGAAAGATCCGGCGCTAGTGTGATAGAATCGTCGGTTTGAACAATATTAGACGCTATCGTGCCGCTTCCAGTGACATTGGATGTTACGTTTGCTGAAGAGGATGAGTACAAATGGTAGGAAGCGAGCGCGCGCAAGTCATCTTGCAAGACTGAAAATGACATGTACAGCAAAGCATTCTAACACGAGTTGAGCAAGGAAGGAAGAACTCAATTCTTGACTCACGAAACAAAAAAGGAAAACAAGAGTGCGTATTCTGACGCCAGCGGCGAAGGCACTAGCAATAGTCATGGTGGTCGAAGGTAGAGATAAAAATAGAGGGAAGTCCCTTGATTTTTAATGTTACAATCAGTCAATGAAAGATCAATTACCAAAACCGAAAAGCGCAGCCTTCACTTCAAACCAAATAATTTGCGCAGCCCATTGGAGTCCGCTGGCAGTCTAGGGCACCCGACAATGCGTTCTGAAGGAGATGTCGGCATACTCAATAGATCATGATAGCCGTTTTTGTCAATTAAAACAGAGAATGATGGTCTACTTATACTCACTTTTCAGAACAAGATTGAAGGATATGCTAGATCAGTAGCACAGCACTTATGTACATGAGTCCGGACTCCGAAGGATCGCCACATTCGCGCTGCGATGTTGAAGAAGGATGAGCCTTCCGAGTTTTCTTCGGCGAATAATGTTGATGGAACGTGAAGTCGGTCCAGGCTTTGCTGCATGCTTGATTCATAGAAATACCTAGAAATACTAACAAAGACTAACAATGAAAGCTATTGAAAGCCCTTAGAAGCCCTTGAAATTTATAGGCCTTATCTTATCTTATCCGATAAATCATGCGTCATTGATTTTTACCGTCAGAATAAGATCGCTGTTGGAGTTCGTTTGCAACAATCATGTCTTCCTCTAATCCCCTTCCAGTTCCCGACAAACTAATTAGCCAGGACAGTTTAGAACAATCCAACTCGTTCGCAGACTCCTCTTCAAAATCCAATTCAACATTGCCCAAAGCCAAACTATCTGCTTTCGCTCGCTTCAAAACGTTTACTACGAGTGGACTTAAATCTACACCGGATCCACCCTTTCCTCCGGCTACTTGGGAATTGTCTGGGTCACCACCTAGCAGCTCAGGCTCATCTGATTGGAATCAGAAGGCCGAACAATACACGGCTGTATTGGAAAAGTGGAGAGAGGAAGTAAAAGCAATCACGCTAAGGGAGCGAGTTGAGAAGAAAAATGATTCGGACTCAGCACAAGCACCACGAGAAGGCAGCGGATCTGCAGAAGTTGATGGAAGCGGAGATCAGGACGTGCAGGATGCACCAGATACACGCACTCTTGCCATGAAGATCAAAGCACTGATTGACGAAAAGTTTACTTTCGCCGGAGGAAAAACAACTCAGAGTGCTCCCCCTACACCGGGTCCAGTGACTGATTCCTCTACCATAACCATCCCCATTGAACCACGTAACGCTAACCCTTCTGTTCCTACGACTCCACCTGCCGGAGGAGCATCCAGCACGACTTCCGGTTCGATGTTCGGTAGCATCGACGCGACGCTTGCCCGATTCCTTTCATCGGAATCCATAATGAACGGTGAAGTCGGCAAGGGACTCGAGAAAGGACGTGAAAGTGTATGGGCTATGCTTGACAAGTTGGGAGCAATAGCTGGCGCCATAGATCCTGCTGTCAGCAAAAGTTCCGTTGACAAAGGTAAGGGAAGGGCAACAGAACCCAGTGAGCCTTTGATGACCGTTGAAGGAGAAGAGGAAAGTATCATGATATGTACTCCTCTGCAGCCCACAAAAGATCTCGAACCAGAAATTGCCGAATCAGAGATCGAATACGTCGAGGACGAGCAGATGTTGGCAGGAGAGGGCCAACAAACAACGGAACCCGTTGCTGAATCCGATACATCAGCTGCATCTCTTAAACCTGATCCAAAGCCTGCCCCAAAAACTAAATCCAGACGAACATTCTATCCCTCCTCTACGAAGCTCTCCCTTGAAGTGACTTGGTGGGGATATCGACTCTTCCTCCCTCCTCCCATTCTCGCCCAACTATCTTCCGCACATATCGCTGCTGCTAAACGTGGGGCGATGATTACTGCAGCCCTCAAATGGCTCATCGATCAAGTTCCCTTAATGGTTGTCCCCCCGCAGATGCGTGCAAGTGTACTGATGCTCAAACGGGTGTCGCCGTATCTAGGGTACGTCGGAGCATTTGTTGCGTGGTCATGGGGCCGAATACAGATGAAGGACCAGGGGAATGGTGTAGTCTTGACTGCTACGTGGTTGCTGCCTATCGCGATCTTGCCTGCTGCTTGGGATTTCGAGGTCCATGGTCGTCCAAGGGATGCTGAACACGGGGTAGTCCACGTAGCAACCGCTGACGCTGTTACACTCAGCGATATACCTACAGGCATTTCTTCTAGGCCAATCGATACGGATAATCTGACCTACGGCGAGGGCGCTGGAGGAAAACCGACTACCCCTTCCGCCGATAGACCGAGTTTCTTGTCTTCGGCTACTCATCGGTGGAACACTATCAGGAGGGCTACAACTAACAAGGAGAAACCCGAATAGATATATGGTTACAGCCTAACATCAGCCTGAAGATTCTTTGTTTTTTGATTTCATGTAAAATACCGGAATTTGGATATGTACTTCCTATACGTAGGATACCTCCTGGACGATATCAATATTCAGACATGTATGTGCATTTATATACTGTATTTTCTTGTTGAGGTTTCGAAGTCAAGGTGAAAGCCTTGGGTAACAAGTTCTGTGTACAGAACAAGTAGAAAGCATTACGATATACATGACATAAAAATACAGGGAGGAAGATGTATAGACTCCGATAGAGCACAAAGCACAACCATGACTGACTGCAACCTGGCATGTCAGCGTCCCATATCCATTCCATTTCCACCTTGAATCGGCCACGGGCGATCATTCATAATCTGAGGCGAAGGAGAGTGCGGCTGATTCGTCCACAAAGTCGATTGTTGTGGAGGAGGAGGTCCTCCAGTTCGTCCAGCACCAGAAACCCATGTGCCTCTCGGTTGCTGTTGTTGTTGTGGTTGCTGCACGAACCGCTGTCCCATCCTCGGCCCTGCCGATTGCGCGCCAGTTCTAAGAGTTGGAAGCTCCATTGAACGCTGGAGCGGTGCTCCGCCAGCCATGGACATTTCCTGCGTGTATTGTTGGGGAGGTTGGTTCCCTAGATTACCCGGATTTTTGGAAGCGTCCCACATATACACCGGGTTATTGTTGATGTCGCCATTGCCATTACCGTTGTTGATATTGTTGATATTACTGAACCCTCGCTCCCACTGGTCTCCGCTACCTGTTGACATATGATTAGGAGCGTCTCTTCTTCGATTTCTGAGTTCAGGATGGCGTGCGCGGTCCATCCGTTTAATCTCTGCTTCCATGTCGATACCTGATGCGGCAACGCTCTCCGAATCGATCCCCAATACCTTCCGCAACTGTTCATTCTCTTTTTCAAGTCTCGCAATCTCGCATTCCCTCTCTAGCGTCCAGTCGGCTCTAACATTCAACTCCTGGTAATGTGAGTTTTTGTTTTGGTCTGACGAGCCACTTGGTCCTGCTAAAGCGTCAATCAGAGCCGACAGTTCTGCAGGGTCTACAAAACCCTCATGCTCCGCCAGACGATTCAAATCAACCTCTTCACCTGCCATGGCCAGCAGCAGGTCTCGAATATATCGAGAGATACGCTGCAGGGATTGCGTCATGTTCGCGGTGGACGTCAGGTCCGAAGATGAGTCCTGTGTTTCGCGTGCGAGGAGGAGAGTTTCATAATGCCGTGACAATGTCGACTCATGTTGCTGCGCGGCCAACTACGAAGATTAACCATATCAATAGCGAGAAAGTCAAGAGTACACTTGAGTAGAAGACATACGGCGTGGTTGCGGAATTTGACCATAATAGTCTCCAGAGTATCTTCGTACTCCTTGAGTAGCGTACTCAGCTGCTTATTCTCCTGTTTGAGTGTTTGGTTTTCAATTATTATATGGGCATTGGTTCGCTCGAGCTCAGATTCGAATGTTTCTTCTCAAAACGTCAGTGGGAAGTTCACTAACTTCGAAAGAGGATTCACTGTAATTACCTTTCGAAAGATCAACATTCACCCTTCTCAGCGCAAATCCAGAGTTCGCATCTGCAGCCTCGGACTGTGATAAAGCTTGAATTCAACGGCTTTTCTCATCTTCGTAAAAGAAAGCAAGCAAACTTTTAGTAAACTTGTTTGTCCTAGTAGAGTCTTGGTTATTTTTTGGTTCTGCGAAAGTTGATCGCTAAGTTCGCTGATAAGATGCCATATTCGAAGAAGCTCTGTTTCCATTGGAGAGTCCTGTACAGAGATGAAGACTTGCCAGCGCGCGAGAGGAAGGAAATAATGTAAATAGATGTCATCAAGCGCGTCGCGTCTCACGTTCTGACCACCATCACCGTCATCATCTTAGTTTTTCTGACGAATCTCCATTCCAAAGTGCTCTCAGTACAAAGGATTTATTGACAAGATTTTCGGCCGTTCATGGTAAAATTTCAAGGTGTTCAGGACGTTTAATTTCTGCCGTGCCCACCCACTGCTAGTGTATGCCGTCTCAAAATCCAGACTTATACTTATGAATGGTGAACTCTTTCGGCAATACCACGAACGGCCCCATCGATTATTCCTGTCCCGTGGTCCAGCCTAGGTAAGCCAGCAGTCATTGACTCCCGGGGCCTCATGCCACCAGCGTGTCGTATCAACTATGGTATGCTCTTTTTGTCTTCTCGTGGTTCCTGCTAATCATTCACCCCATGTCATGTATCGATCTTGCCCCGTTTATTCTATCCGAGTAAAAGCTTTGAATCTAGGGGGCCCTAATGATCGATAGAGGAGTAATCCCATGCACGATATAGTTCATATTCTGCACGACAGCGATATGGGGGGAAGGTATCCGGTTCGCGCCTCGTTGCAATTCTTGACATATCTTTCTGGCTCCTTTATGTTGATGTGTGACTCAGCCTGTGAGTTTCTTAGGTTCCTTCCGCCGGTGCGCACGAGTTTCCAAGTTGTATACCATTGTATACATGCCTGACCTGGGTGCCGAGGAAATTCAAGCAGAGCTGCTGGCAAAGGCTTGATTCTCCATCTCAAGCTAAACTCCTTCAAGACTGATGTACTAGTTGATGTACTTGATATACGCCACTGTTGTAATGCTTTGATGTGCGATGCCATGACGACTCGCGACTATGTGCGCAACCGCTTCATCCATGCAATACAAGCCACTATGGACTGTGTAGTCGACCCAGTAAGAAGGCCTACGGAAACTGACGGAAACTGATGTCCTGGATCAAACATTGAGAACATTAGTACCTTTCACTAACTACTCTCGTTCTCATTTGTCAAAGTAAATTGTGACGGTTTTCCTCAAGACTGTCTGCTTTAATATCAACGAATTCCACTCGACAACGTTGAGCCTGAGGTTTACTAGTTTACTGCGGGATATAGGAATCAGAGTAAGACTATCGTCAACTTAGGAGCCGAGCGCTGAAATTTCTCACGGGTGCCATATTGGCCATAATAGCGTACAAATACACCTCTGTCCTTGACTTGTAATATCTTTCACAAAATCCATTCGCTTTCTCTGGACCGTTGCTGTTATCACTCTACATATCATCTTTTTTAAATCTTTTCGTCATCAGAGCGCTGCGCCAGAGCTGTGCTTTCTTCCCCATTGGCAAATTCACTCACCCTCATCATCTCCCCCCGGACATTGACATTCTACTCTCTTGTAGAACCACTCCGCTTGTCCACTCGTCCACTCGAAATTTTCCCTGAATTCCCTACAAATACTACCTCCATTCGTCTTCTTATCCACAAATGGCTTCACTCACAGGGCTTTCAGCTTCCGTCACGCGTATCCTCTATCTGACCGGATTCCCGAAGGAACTAAAGACCAAGGACATACAGTCTGCATTCTCAGAATGGGAGAATGTTAATGGTGGTTTCAAGATCAAATGGAAGGACGACACTTCTTTATTGATCGTCTTCCAGGATGCGTCTACTGGTGAGTACCAGTCAGGACAGGATATCTCATACCGAATTCTGACATTTCCTGTTACTTCAGCCAAACGTGCATATCTGCATACCCTGGCTTTTCCTCCCGCTATCCTGACATCTGCAGTCGGTGTTCCAGCCTCCATCAGGCCATATGACGGCGAAGATGCCCAGTCTGTCATTCAGACAGTAAACTCTCGCGGTCAACATCCCAATCCAACTCGTCATAACAGTCGCTCTGCTTCAATCTCTGTCTTTTCAGCTGCCCGCTCAGTGTCAGGGCCCATGCCGACTAACGGTTTCCGTCATAACGGTACTGGTAGCATCGCCCAGCATGTCGTTATCCCGGAATATCAAACAGACGGCCGTGAGCCGTCCCCAACATTACCCAACATACCTTCTCACCCTACACTCAATTCTTTGATCAGTTCTTCTTTGGGCGAAGCTGTGTCCAACCCCAGTCCTCCGTCGGATCCCGCCATTTTGGCTACTAGTCTCAGCTCGGATTTCAGCTCGTTGGTGGGCGGACCAAGGATTGGAGACCCCGGAAAGAGGATGCTCGGCGCTGCCTTGGGCGTGAGACATCCCTCTTTAGGGCCTCGAGCAATCAATGGCAGCGGCTCTCCAACGCCTGGTGGTGTTGATCAGGCCATGAACGCTGTGCAGCGGGCCATGGGTGGATTGGTAGTTGCTGAATAATCCACTCAAAGCTATCTCTCTCTCTGTTGTAAGTTTTTTTTTTCAGTCAGATTAAACAGCTGTGAAGGAGATGGAATATGATGGTGATGTGTTGGTACAGTTGTTATACGGCCTCGTTTCCCTCTCCCTTTGTTCACTTTTCATTTCATCATTTTTTACTGTCGACAGAAAAAACGTAACGTTCTTTTGCGTTTCAGCTAGCCGTTCGCTGTTATCCTCTCTTCCTTGCCGTATATATTTCCTTCATCGACGTTAACCCATAATGTACACTCACCAATCCAATCCATCTTCTGGTCATGATGTATTTATGCTGTGAATTCTTCCGGTAGACATGGTCAAAACTGCACGGTGGTGCATACATTGTGAAGTAAAGATAACATGAAGATGCTGTATCGACGTGTGGTGTCTGAGCGTGCAGCTACGTGCAACCATACGTAGACAGGCATGTATATCTAAGTACAGCAACTATATAAAGTTTTGAAAGAAGCGCTTGTATGTCGGCTCATCACTTCACAATCGTGGTGATCTTCTCAGCAACTTTTTCGACTTAGTTTTCCGTCGAACCACCACGCATTCCACAATAAACAAATCTAAGAGGAAAGACAAGCAAAAAAAACAAATACCTCAATAGTTTGGTCACCTCAGAGGCATACAGAGCCTTCGATTGATTGGAAAGGAATCATTTCAGGGTATCCTCAGGGTATTTTAAACTACTTAGTGTTTGCGGCAAGTTTGTGGACCTAATTAGTACAACAAGATCGTGTGGTGCTTCTGATATCGGTTCCTAGGATTTCCATAATAGGTTGCTCCTCACAGTGGACTTAGAACTCCGGATCTCTTTGGATCCCCTCCAGTGCTGAATGCTGGACGGCGTCTGACGGCGTTATACGACCTTACACGACTACCGCCTAATTCATTACTGTAAGCAGTTTATCATTTCTCTGGTTCAACATTGTCTAAGTAAATGATTGGCCTGATATATGTACATAGGTAACGAATGATCCATGAAGATCACCATCTTGGAATTTCTCTCATTCAATAGAAGGGAACATCGTTGCGGCGCTTGGACTCCATGACAAAACTATGAGATATTTTATCGTGATCGAAGTATACATACATACAGGTTATTCTATTGATCTTCTTTCGCGTCCATGCATATTAACAACGTGTCATTCTCGGTTTCCATTGTTCTTTCCCTGGTTCAGCAATATCGCTTCGACCTCTGTGGCTCCGAGGGTGAAAACGAGGTTGCCGTTGTCAATGGTCCACGAGCTTTTAGCTAAAAGGCGTCTCCTTGATCTACTACAGCTGGTTGCCACTTTTCCATCCGCCCCCATCATCACTTGCTCCTCTACTTTTCTTTCATCATGCCCTGCTGTGATTTCGCATGTGGCAACGACGCTCATACGTATCATTTTTACCCAACCCAATACCAGCGCACGTCTTTAGACATGCATACTCTACACTACTCCTACGCAGGGGATGGAAATACCATTGCTGAATCGAGTTATGGTGCAGAGGATTGCAGCTGGTCCGAGTCGGGCTCGGAAGGTGGTGAGTACGTTTACTCCAACAACGGGCAACCCATGGACGGGAGTATCACTGGCGATTACCGCCAACCATACAACGAATACGTTTATTCTCACCACTACCCAAATTCCGGCGTGTCTACTACGCAAAGCTCTTTTCTTCCAGGAGCTTCCACCAGTTACTCTCCAATTACGCCACAGTTCGAAGCACAATCTGTCACGTCTTCGAACATCTCGTCGTCTTTTATGCACGCGATTGGACAGCCCCCTTCCTATGATAGCCCTTCTTTGTCCTATTCGTGCGCGGAGGAAGAAAAATCCAATATGATGTTCGCGGATACTTTATGTGATGATATGATCCCAGACGATGCAGAAACGTATCACGATGTTAATGACTCTCCCGGTGGCGTATGGATGCCCGAGATGAATCAGGACATTGTATTCGTACAGCCAAATACGTTTCCAGAAAATTATGAGGCAGCATCCACCTCGAGACCCGAGGAATCTGGATTTTGGACCAAGGAAATGCAGTATCCTCATATGCAACAGACACCTGACGAAGCGCTTCTTCAGCAGTGGGTCATATCCTCCAACCCTCAGGACCCGAGTGCTTATTATCATTCTTACCCTGCCGGGATCGGTTGCTCGTATCCAACGCATTTGTCCGCTGACACGAGTAATACTCCCTCAGATTTTACATCTTCCGAGTCACCGCTATCCCCTTTGGAGTTCGAAACATGCCATTCCGACGTATCTTCGACGATTTCTCCCGATGCCCACTTAGCTCCACTTCCTGCTTTTACATCCTCTTCGGTGCTACCTGCACGAAATTTGCCTCCCATCATCCATGCACCACGTCCAACGCGTACGATAGACTCAACCTACTTCGAACGGTTAATTGCTGCTTCTGAGATTTCGAACGACTGTCATTGAATTTTCTGCTTCTTTGCAATCGATTCTTTCCAATGTTCTGTTTCACGATACTTGCTCTCATCATGCGACAATCCTGTCACTTTGCTTCGGAATGCCACAACTATTAACTTAATTACCCTCGACTTGCTAGAACTACCTTGATGGGTATCACAGTTACATATGAAGCCACTGTAAATATCACCTGCATAGTAGTATGTACATAATCATTATATTTTTTATTCATGCTCTGCACGGTCCCGGTTGAGTGGCTCTCGCCCGAAGTATGTGGAAAGTGGAGTGCAGCGTATAGAGGAAGAGGTAGAGAAAGAGATAGAGGCTAAGATATTCCCCCACAACCCAGGCTTACCGAAATCCAGAAGTGGAAGGACTAATCCTGATAAATCGCACCCTTGCACAGGAAGGATATGTTCCGCTTTGACTCCGTGATGCTATCACTAGAAGTACAGACTGGCAGCGAAAACGACTGTTTCCGAAAAAGAAAAATGAGAGAAAAGACGATCAAGTAAGAGAAATTTCCTACTATCTCGTTTTATCTTGATCTGCGACTCCTCCATCTTCTTGAATAGATCGGCATCTCCGATGACTCGTGCTGCATCTCTCACCTCTCTGCATGTTTCATCCAACCTAGTGATCACTCTAACAATAGTTCCTTCTGCGACATCTGTGAGTGCAGTGATTTGCTCGAATGGCTGGAAAGTTTTGTATAATTGATCGGTGTTGCGAAATGTATGAAGATAAAAGACACTAACCATGCCTTTAGCCCATTCATAGACAACTTCTATCAGGCCAAACTTGAGTTTTGTTTGGAAATCTTCTGAAGCTACTTTGTACGAGTCTTGAATGCGTCCAACGCGATCGCTTATAGCCAAGATAGCATCTCTGCCCTGTTCCAACCTAGGTGGTATGATGGGTTCTACGTCGGTGTTTTCCTGGAATACAAAACACGAAAGTAAAGCGACGACTTCTTCCGGTTCGTAACCCGCGAGTGTGTTTTCAAGTATGAGCTCTGTCAATACAAGTTCGTTTGCGCTGTTAATCTGTCTAAAAGTTAGTAAATACAAAAATTTCCCAAAAAAATCAAGCACATGCCTCGCAGGCAACGCGACCCTTCAAAAGAACAGTCGAATTCTCATCGATAAACTTTAATTCTTGGAGAACACCAACTCGCTGCTCATAGTCTGGAATAAGCTCAAGATTTTGATCGGATATGGCCTCTTTAAGCATGGTTATCCTTGCACGCAGACCTTTTTCGGTATGTATGATAGAATACTAGAATCGCATCGTTGAAAATTCTGTGAACTTGTAACGGGATCAATGAACGCACATGGTCTTCAAAATCGTTGCAGAGCAGACAACCCTTGTTTTTCTGCTGTGTCAGCAGGCTGTTGCGAAATTGTAAAACCTCTTGAAACTCCATCATGCGCATTCGATTCCAATCGATTTCGGGAATGGTACCAATATTACACCATTCTTCGGCAATGCATTTCAAAACGGATATCACCTCGCGCATACGAGAAATGAGATGTCGGTCTGCAATCGCCCCTACATCAACCTATATTCTGTAGTCAGCACAGACGCCAAAAATTGAAAGCTCTTCTGACTTTGATGGTTCGGTCGGTGACCAGCGAGATGCTTGACAAAGGGACTGTCGTTAGTTGGTAGGTCGGGTTTCCAACTGTGAGAGAATGAGGTGTGGGCGGCCATCGGGGTGTCATTGCTACATTGTCAACGTCTATAGACCTTGAGTTAAACTATGGCTGATGGGTGAGTGATTAAAACTTACCTCGCTTGCCCTTTTTCAGGTCTTCGTCAACTAATGCCAATATGAAATACGTTTTGAGCTTCTCTTTAGTATTGATTTCTGTAACTTGGGCGGGAGCCAATTTCAACAGAACAGCGATATTGTTATGTTGAAAATGCTGAATGCATTATCAGAACTTCACCGGGAGAATAGGCGTTTAGTACACGCACTCCATCACGCAAAATAACCACCCGACCAACATCAAGATATTTATTTCCCCGGGAATGTCGGGTAGCCAAGCTAAGGAGCCTCTGATTGAGATATAAAATCTGCGCTGAGTTGTCATAATAGTCTTCAATATCAGGAGTGCAAAGATCACAATGCAATTTTGGCAGCGTAAGTAGGGCTTTTTCCCCCTATCAACGTCAAATGAGCTTTCCCGTCCGCTGCCGTCGAATCCGAAATTCACCTCAAAGACCTTCTTTTGTTGATCAGGTCGAAGTTGTTGGGATGCGTTTTCAGAAAAACTGCGCTTTATCATCTCCTCCACTTTCAGCGCTTCAACTCGCAACAGATTAAGGATCATATTGTAAGTGAGTCTGAATTGCGATGACAGTTTCCCGGGAGTTCCTAGGATCATGGTATTTAGTGTCGTTTGCTGAAGAGTGGTCTCAGTAAGGTAAATGAAAATTTTCACTTGACTGTACCTCCGGTATGTTATCATTGGCAACAATTATCACTGTGCCAGTCGAATCAAGCCCTCGCCGTCCAGCACGGCCCGCCATTTGCGTGTATTCACCTGGAAGGATATCTCGGAAACTCCGCCCATCGTGCTTCCGTATACCAGAAAACACGACACATCGTGCCGGCATGTTAACGCCCTGTATTGAGTGAGCATATGGCGATGTTTCCTGAAAAAGATTGACATACCATGGCAAACGTCTCTGTGGCAAATAGAATTTTGACAAGACCGCGAGCGAACAATATTTCGACCAGCTGAAACAGAGTTAGAGCGAAGCGAAACGTCAACACATCGGCGCTGCCCAACCTCTTTAATAATAGGCAATAGGCCTCCATGATGTACGCCGATTCCCCGACTAAGTAAGTCGCGCATTCGTGCCAATTGCGGGAGTTTTTTATCACTTCCTGCATTAATTTGTCAATCAAATCAAAAAAATTTTCGAGAAGAACAAGTTGCCTTTTAGGCGAGAAAGCGCCTTTTCAATCGCTACATGCACTTCGCTCTTCTCGACGGACGTGCATAAATCCTGATTCGTCAGTGTTGACGCATTTTCCTCACATCGTTTTTTAGAGAACGTGAAAACCACTACTGGTAAGAGACTTTTTTTCTTCAACAGTGTCAACAAATGCACGTAAAGATTTTTATCGATCCCGGTGTGGATTGTCCGGTTAGAGGATGGTCCAGAGCCACCTCTTCCACGGACAGGTGGTGCAGAAACTCGACTACCGCGTTGTTGGCCTCTCATAGGTGCGGTCCCTCTCGCTCCCACACGCTGAACCGCAGGCAGGCCGGCGGCTTCCCGTTCCTTGTCTTGTTTCCGCCGCAAAGCTTCTCCTGCATCCTTGTACCTGATGTGTGGACAATCTTAAATCAGTATAGAGCTGGGAAATGTGTGAGAAGAAGATGTACCCGCTTCCGAGAAACTTTCTTTGTGCATCTACTATCTTGTATAATTCACGACCGGCATAGAGATAGTGTTCTAAGGGGACTGGGCGTTGTGCGGTTGATATGACATATATGTTTTTCTTCTTAGTTCGCCTACGGCGCGTGAGCGGTTGAAAAAATGGGTGTGTCATTTGCTTACCCGACCCATTCGGCAAATTCTTTGGTATTTGGGACAGTCGCTGATAATAGGATGATATTGACGTGGTCCGGTAGCATGATGATTACTTCTTCCCAAACCACACCTCTCTAAGGTGGGAGTCATCAGTTCCTCCTGAGCGAGGAAAATGAGAGTTACAGACCTCAGCGTCGTTGACATAATGAACTTCGTCAAAGATCACGAATTCAACGTCCCTAATCAAATCAGCGCCTTTGTACAACATGCTTCGGAGAATTTCCGTAGTCATGATCAAGCAACTGGCTTCCGGGTTAATTTGAACATCTCCAGTTAATATTCCAACTGAAGCCGAAGAGAAGGTCTGCTTGAAATCGCGGAATTTTTGATTTGAGAGGGCTTTAATGGGAGACGTGTAGATTGCTCTGAGAAAAAAAGATCTGGATCAGGGAGAACGAAGGATGCAATAGAAGGGAGCATTGATACCGAGTCATATGTTTTTCTGCGAGTGCAATTGCATACTCAGCGACAACCGTCTTTCCGGCGGAGGTATGGGCAGCCACAAACACAGAATTTCCCATCTCCAAATGATAAACAGCATGTTTCTGGAACACATCGAGCTCAAAGGGATACTAGAGTAAAGAGATCAGCGATGAAAAATATTATTTCTGGAACTTGGTCCGCACTTTGTGAGCCATGTCAGGTACAAGCTCATGAAAGTTCGAAAAAGGTGTTCGAACATCGATTACATGGGCCCAATCGCGTTTCTGAACGTTCGAACGTTTTGAAGGTCTCAATGACTTTGCCAGATTCAGATTTGACCGCTATAAAGAGGAAGAAAAATTGCTAGATGTTTAATAAGTATAATCGTGGATCAGCGAATTCGACTCACTGATGTTGGAAGTAGATCGTCTATTCCGGTGGTTTGAGCTGAGAGTGCAAGCTGAGGTTCCTCGTCAAGAGTATCTTTAGAGAGAAGCTTGACCAAGCGGATTCGTAGTAAGCGAACAGGAGAAAGGTAAGGTAGTGGTGGGTTTACCATCTCGTTTTGCCCATCACTCTGTAAACTGGTTCCATGTAAGCCGTCTAGAGCAAGGAGATCGTCGTCGGGATCATCACCCGGAAGACGCAAACCTCTGGTAAAGCCTGGTGGGATTTTCCGTAGTCCTTTCTGGCTGTCCTCCAGCTCCAAGGTGATGGCGGGATCGGATAGGACGTCTAATCCACCTGGCCAAAAAGGAACATAACCAGATTTTCCCCGAACAAAGTTTTTGCTTGGTCCTGGCGCACGATCTAGAGATGTCGAGGTAAGGCCATTTGAGATATTTGTTTGTGGTGTCTAGGAGGAAAGTTGAATGGAGAATGCGTATTGAGGTTTCGATAAGCGACTGCACCTCAACATAGCCAGTGACACGTCCTTCGAGCCCACTACGAACAAAAGAAAGAGTTGTTGGGGCAGGCGAAGGAGTTAATGGTAGAAGTGAAGGGATAGAGACGGCACGCTCCCAGTGTCTGTTCTCATCATAAGAAAAGCCTCATCACTCAAATGCGAATCGTACATTTGGTACTTGGCCAGCGAATGAGGGGCAAGTTTCACGCGCGGTAGTAACAACTTTTCTTCGATCTCCTGAAATACTTTGTCTCTTGAGGGAAGATGGCTAAGTCCAAGCTGTTCTAGTAGCAGCTTTGCATTGGGATTTGGGTTGATGTATTCGTCCATGGAGTAACATATGACGGATTATCGGCCCGTGCGACGATTGTCAATTATGAAAGAAATTATTACAAACTGTAAGTAGAGCAATACTACGATGAATACAAACAAATCAAGAGATTTTGGGAATTACTGGATACCACTGCATTATTTGGGGCAATTCGTAGATTAGAGATGTGTGATATATATGAAAAGGAAACCACAGTAAGCCACTCAGTTTCGTTTCTTGCGAGCATGGACACACTGTAGCCGAATGTAATGACGAGCCCTGCCAGAATGTAGTTCTTTTACAGCGTTGGCTTCGAGTTCATTTACGAGGTCTTCGGGCACCCCGCTACCGAGGAGTAAAGGCCGACCAGACTTCAAAAAGGCCTGACAAAAATTAAGAATCAAGTGGAACTTATGGAATAGCATACGTATTGACGTACCAGGATGTCGTCGCGCAAAGTAACACCTATTCGCATCATGAACTCCGAATCGGTTCTCCAACCACAGGTAGGCACCCAGTACTCTTCATAGGTGACATTCTCGAACGCATGATGATTCGCTACCCAAGAGTGAATATAAGTCGCAGCATCAACATTTCCGCCTCTGTCACGGGCGGCAAGATTGGCAAAAGTTAGCCAACGAGGCCACCAAGGCTCCGCAATCTTGGACGTTTCCAGCTCAATGACTTGGTGATTCTCGTCGTATACATGAAAATCGAACTCCATGAGATCTATGAGACCTCCGGGACGAAGGATCATACTAATTTGGTTAATCAGTCCTTCGTAATCCCTGACCTGAAAGTAGACTAGTCGCGTCAATGTCCAACGCAAAGCGAATGTCCTGAACGCACTCCAGAAGATATCAACCTTGCGTGTACAACATTGAAGTCGCCATAAAAATGTTCCAAACCGAGGTTAATATCATCGACTTCGCTTCTAAAAAGACATGAGTGACCTGGTCAAAAAACAGACTGGAATTGCTACCTAAGATTAGGTGGCATATATCTAAAATGAAAATTAGCAATGCCTCGTCCTGACGTTGGCAGTTGAACATACATTGATTGCATTGGGACTAGGTCAACAGCGACGGCAGAACAATGGGCAAAGTCGCGGGCAACGTCCATTATCCTGAGGTTATTGAACATTGGACAAATTGTGGTTGTAGGCCAAATGAACAAACCAGCTTCCACTCCCACAACCAAGATCGAGCACGGCTTTGATCTCACCGGGAACATCATCCGCCATGACTTCTTCCATGCAAGGGGGGTATTTTCCCATTATTTCCATGAATAACAAATGTTGAGCATCTGAACGTGAATGATGAATGAATATCAGTCAGAACGCGCCAGATGACGCACCGAGACGCTCTAACTCCTCATCGTCGGCAGGAAGACGATAGACCTCGGAGTAGTTGTTAAGACCTCGCCCATATTCGTGCTTGAAAGCTTGAGCGCGCATTGAGCTGGTCATTGACAAGACAGAAGGCGCAGGAGATGCTGAACGCGCCGAGGGTACATAGGAGGTCCTTGGAGTTGAAGGACTGGGCGGAGAGCTAAAGATACTTGATGAGGACAGTGAACATGCATCACTGTCTTCTGTGTCGCTGGGGAAATCCATGGAAGGGTCCCAGTCAAAAGGGGGATCGTACAGGCGAGAATTTGAGGGCGCTAGATGTGTAACCATAGATGGAAGATTATAAGAGAGCTCGAAGGAGTTTCAGCTCTTCTACTTATACATCCTCAAGGCTCGCGGTAGGGTTACCCGGTCAAATCGTGTGAGAAGAAGAAGTCACGGCGGAAGGAGGTGTAGTCGCCCGACACAAATGAGCGGAAACGTGGCATTGTTAGCTTTTTGCTAAAGGGGAAAACCTACATATCTCAGATCTGGCAGCAGCTTTCGTCGGTCCTCTTTTTGCTTACTGAGTTACTCCCCTTCTTCCACCCTATTCTAACCCTTCTTTTCTTCTTCCTTCAATCGGAAAGCCACTGGGTTGTGAGCCGCTTTGGTAAACCTCATGTGGTCTATCCATTGTACAAGCTTGCAAAACGGAAATCCGGAGTTGATTCGGAGGTCTGATTTATTCATATACTTAGGTGATTTGTTATTTCTGAACATTTGACGCCATCAAGGCTTCGGTTACTTGTCTAAAATGTCCTGTGATCGTACGGTACTGTAAGTTACATAACTTACAGCCTTCCAGGTCACAAAGTTGCAAGGTAGTGCGCGTATACACCTACGGCCTGCACTAGATTCAAGGCCTTCTAGAGATATCCAAACAAAAGCAGATACTGCGCTATCAATGTATGTCAGTTCTTTGTTGCCGTCTTGCATACTTACCGCGCATAGGTAATCTGGAATTGGTCAAAGTCGAAAGTGCTAGCGTGAGTCTAAGTGTTACACCAGCGTTGACTGTTCAATGGTGGGGGTTCGATTTTTTGCTCATATTTTGAGGCTGCAAATTGCAAGTGAAGTTAGAGCTCTCCTCCTCCTACGACCGCCGGTATCAAATAGGCGCGTCCGTCACTCTTACAGCTCTGAACACCCCGCACATTGTTGGATTTCTTCTCTCAAAGTTTATGCCCTTGGATTTCTACAGTATGGCGTTGGGGAAGGCCATGCGCCACCGCACTAAATCTGTGCAGAATACGACCGCGAGTTTCTTATTACTTCCTTGCTCCTGAGAAGCTACTTATCAAGTCCGGTAATCTTCCTTCGGGGGTGAATTCCTCTCTCCGTTAATCAACCCTCAAACCGCGTTGCAAGAATCTGTACCTTCTGTAGTCCACAGACTACATGTGCCCCTTCGTGGGTAGTTTCTCTTTCTTCTCCGACGACGAATCTCCCTCAATATTTGATAAGTCGCTGTTTTCTTGAAATCCTAACGGCGTCGGAAGACCACACCTTTTGAATAACTAAAGAGTAAGCAGTGAACACACTAGAACACACTTCGTTCTATACAGTATAAACATCTCATACGTTCATACCATAAGATTTAATCCGACGTCGCGAGATCTTAGCCATCATATTTACTATGTCGTTAATTTTGTATTAGTATCCAGGTTAGTTCCAATTTTGAATGGTTCTCGGTGATAGTAAAACGGTTTCAGTCCGCTCATGTAAACAACGATTTGTCGTTTTTGAACGAAAAAGGATAAAGCAACTTCGGCGGAAGCTCACTCATGAATACACTATCTAATCTCATCTTCATCCATAGGATTCCTCGGTATCTGAGGACTTCTGCGGTGTTACTTCAATACTTCAGGCCCTTATGAGAGGCTTCGGAAAAGCTTCCAATGTTGGAGATCCACCCAGTATATTTCAGAAACTGCTGAGGATCCTCCTGACAATCATATTGTGGGATCTCCTGCTTGTGCATGTGCGCAATACCTGAATACAGGCTATTTCTGAACAAGACAGCGAGCTCTGCGCTGCCAACGTTGCCGCCCCGTATATGCAATATTTTATTGCCAACCAAGCCTTACTACATCACATTCCGCCACCTCTTGATTTCATATCCAGTTTTCACAAGCTCGAGCTTTGCAAAAGCAGGACGGATATAACCTGATATAACCCTGACATCCCAGACATGAATATATGGGCTCTTGTATTACTCCAGAATCGCGTGTGGGCTCGCACGGAACGGCATTGCAAGCAATATCCGATGAACTTGTACTAAGCGTTAGGCTGTTGAATGCTTCAAAGGTAGAGCTTGCTTGGATTGGACGCGTATAGGTACAGAAACTCTCAAAACCTTGAGAGCCTGGGACTTCGGACTGAACGAAGGCTCGGAAAGAGTTTTTTTTAAATTCAACCTGAGGTTGGGTTAAATGCTCCGTCATGATTCGTATCAAACCGCCTCTACGAAGGCTTGGTTATGGTTCTGTGTAGCATGGTCAGTGTGGTGTATTTCTGATTGTGGCTGAACAGTCAGATGAAGCTGTCCTTCCATCACAGATATCATACACGCATGATGCTGCGAAACGGAATCCCAAAGCGACAAACGAATTAGGAAAAATGGTGCGGCACATACATAGAAGGCAACTCGAAATGTGTCCTGTTGTAGATGTCATTGAAAGATATCGAGACTTGTCAAAAGCCTGGACGAGATAAGAGAATATATCATCCCTCTCGGAATCCTCGCCGTCTCCGCTCGAAAAGGGTAATAATTGTAGACCGTTCAATACAGCCACAACTAACTCTCGAACTTCGAGAAGCTGGGGTGCGCACTTGTAATTGAAGAAAGGCACTGGCTTGCGGTCGGCGGAGGAGTGAAAGCGGAGCCCTGGATAATGCTCGATCAAATTGATTAAACAACTGAAAACATGCAGTAAAGTATTCGAGTACTGCACAACAAGCCAAATGTCAGTGCCAAGCAATCATCCACCAATTTTACATCGGACAAATCCAAAAGTGCCCTCGACTCATTCTCATTTCGTCAATCAACTAAGAGGGATCACATACGATTTCAAAGCGCTTTCACGCTTCTTCGAGTCTAGATGCAGATAGGCAGAAAGAGAGATCAGAACTAGCGAGCCCAAGCCTTATTTGAGACGATAAACTGTTCATCAACCGTAATTTCTATAGAAAAAAGGATTTCGTACCCTAGAGCCAATTTGAGCAAGACTGTACTTACGTTAAGCCTTGAGCATTGAAGAGAATTAGTATAGAAACACATCCTGATTCCTGCAAGATTCCATTTATACTTATTCGATTATGGCCAAACATCATACAGATGAATAGACCCATTCACCTCAAATCGTTCTACCCTGCACCCATACGTGTTAGCCCCCGCCTTAACCTCTTTTCAACGCAGCAAAACGCTTCGTCAGGAGGTCAAAATCGTCTTCAGGCTGTATCGATTGGATCTTGGTAATTTCGTCTTGAGTTTCTTCCTTATCCAAGCCTGTTTTGTTGTTCTCGTCTTCTGTCGGCGAAATATCGGGAAGCTTGGGCGTGGTGGATATATTCGACGCAGATTTTGCCCCGATGCCTGGTAGCACCATATTAGATTGTGCTGTTGCGTCCTGGACGTATGAAATGTTTATTGAGTACCAGTGTAGTTCGGCAAGCGATGAAAAATATAGAACCACGACAATTTCGATCATAGTCGATTGGACATACTTTGAGACTTCCCTCTGGTCCATCTCCGCCATTTGTGGCTGCAGCCGAGGACCAAGGCACACCATACGCCTTTGTAATCTCTGCCAGATATGCATCGACGAGCTCCGTTGAAGGAGTGGCTATATCCATTTTGTGAACCACCTTTAGCAATTGAACCGATAAGCCATCTGAATGGAGTAGAAAGGTTTTACGACGCACTTACGCGATCACTAACGCAGGAGCCGCGATTTTCCATAACCATTGCTGAGAAGTCACGACCATACTTATGCATAAGGATTTCTCGTAGGACATTTAATTCTATGAATAAAGGGAAGAAGAGGCGTTATTATATCTTCGACGTATATGAGGGAAATGGATGCGGTACATAGGTAAATCGGAATGGAGTCACCTTTCAATTCGGTCCGCGGCGCAGCGTATATGATACTGCATAAAGGACCTCATCAGTGGGAATCCGGGACGGTATCGGACTTCCTGCTTACGAACAGACACCTTCAATGACAGCGGGGTCTGGTTCTCGTCCGCTGCATGATGAGTTCAGATCAACACAGAGAGAGGTAATGAGCAACTCGCTTTTGATCGAGAACGCCGAAACGCGCAAGCAATAATTCGCAGTAGAGCTCAAGCAGCTCGAGCAGCTCCAAATGTATGTCTTCGCCAATGACTAGGTATGGGAAGCTTCGAGGAGCCTGACATGTCTATATAATGGGTGTACTCACTGCCTTCAACTTTGATCCTAGCCGTTTCAATCTTTCCTCTTTCAACTAAGCTGGCGATATCTCTCCGCGCCGATTTAGCCTGAGCTTCTTTCTTTTCTTGCAGAGTTCTTAATCGTTGCACGGAAAGGCTACCCGAAAAAGCAATGGGTACACGAATTATATGATCTGGGGACGATTTACCGCAACTGGACCTTCAAAAAGACAGAGCAGACAGTTGTTGTTATAATGAAGTAGTCGAGGTCAAGAAATACCTTTGCTTTGGCAGAATTCCATGGAGGCATAAGAGCAGGAGAGTATCACTATTAGAAGAGCGAGCGCCAAGCACGTGAACGGATATCGGCAGAATCAACATCGGCAGACTCAAAAGTAGTCAAAGGCACCAGAGCCCAGCCAGAGCCTTGCGTCTGACTGGGACCAAAGATTCATATCTAGTCATTTTCTAACCGTTCTCTGATTACAGAATTACTGCGCCTCAGTTTACACTATACGCTGGATTAATTTATCGGCACTTATATATGTAGCCGACGAAGGAATTCACCCGGAAATGATGTGTGATGGTAGTGATGAAAAAGCCAAATAAGCACTTGGTTTTATCCGGTCTTCACGAATCTACTCTCCGTATATTTCAGCCTTCAAAGCTTTACTCCTTATTAACTGTTGTCGATGTCAGTCGCAACAGCCAGTCATTCTCAGACGATTCGCCAGTCGCTTCACCTTTCTATTGAACCACCATCATATTTCTCCAGTCCTACCCAGTTCTCCCCGGATTCTCCATATACCTCTTCATCCTCAGCTCGGCCAAGCTCTGGCACCGCAGGGACCAGCCCATTAAGCAGCGGCTCGGACAGCATAATATATTCCGTATTATGTATGCATGACTTTCTATCCGACGACTCGACACATCTTTCGTTCTCGAGGAATGAGATTCTTGATATTTTCAAGCAAGAAGAATCAGGATGGTGGGCTGCTATGCGAAGAGGTGGAGATACTATTGGCTGGATACCACAGGCTTTCGTCAGGCCTCTCGAAGAAGAAATGGCGGAGAGACTCTTGAATGTACGAGAAGAGTTGCGCATATACGAATACGAAGCCGAACAGCTCTACATTTCTGCTCCCATCTCCCAAATTCCTTATGAGGAACCGGAGATTTTTCCTTCATTGCTCCCTCAGGACTCTATGGAAGCTAGTGTTTACCAAAACATCTCTGACCTACGACGTAGCGGTCGGCCTTATCCTCCTCCATCCCCTGCGACACCTATGCCACAGCCACCTCTCTCAACTCTTTTGCCTAAATTCAACACAAACAAACCCACTACCACGCCAAAAGAACAGGAGCCTTCTATTAGCCCGCAGAATCGAACTCCCTCGTCAGCCACCCGTCGGCCATTACCTCCTCTCGTTACATTGTCAGAAGACTCGGTAAGAAATGACCCTTCTGTTTCACCGGATACAAAGCGCCGCGACCAGAAGATCAAAAAGTTGACCGGGAGTGATGATGCCCTTGTATTCGTCAGTGCTGTGAATCCGCCGTGGTACCTCAAACCTAGGCACGCGAACGAAATTCATACAGACGCCGAAGGCAAACTTATTTTTGGAACGCGGATTGCGCTGGTTGAGCGACTTGTATGGGATATCATTCCATCTGCAGTTCTCCGAAGTGAGTTTTATGCTAGCATCTATCGATTGATCTTGATAAATTTTACCATATCAGTGAATACTCAAGACAACTACCGGCGCATGTTTCTGACAACATTTCGCACATTCATGACGCCGGATGACTTGTTCGATATGCTAGTTGACATATATCGCATGTCTTATCCCGAAATTTTGACGGAGTCCGAGTTTGACGAGTGGAGAGATAGATGTCTCCAACCCACGCAACGCCAAGTTCTTACAGTTTTTTCCATGTGGTTGGAGGAGTACAGACTTTTGGAGGAAGAACCAGATATTTCCCGACGATTAAACGATTTTCTGAGATTAATAACTTCCCCGAGTCCTTTAGCTGCTACAGCACAAGGGATCATCGACTCAATCACACGCCTAGTAAGTACTTGCAGCTCACACACTCTTTATTCTTACTGTTTCTTTCAAATTATCTACACAGACATTCGAGACAGATCCCCCAGCAGCATCCTCCCCCACCGACCGGCGAAAGAAGCATAAACCGGTGAAAAATGACCTACATAGTTTTCAACCTTCCGATGTCGCTGAACAACTGACGCTGTACGAGTTCAAACTTTACAGCAAAATCACCCCTCAAGACTGTATTGCTCAGGCAACACATGGGACAAAAACATCGGGGGGGTGCACCAGGTCGAGAGAAGCTTTATCGACGTTCTGTGCTACCCATGATAAGATAGCAGCATGGGTCACCGACACTGTTTTAAGCAGTCATTTGGTTTCTCGAAGAGCGGATACGGTCGATTTCTGGATCAAAGTTGCCGAGGCAAGTTCCTTTAAAACTATACAATTTCATCTGCTGTGAACAAACTTAATGCAGAAATGTCGAAACTTGAACAATTTTGCGTCAATGAGTGCTATCATCAACGCTTTATCGAGTACAGTCATCCACCGCCTCGATCGCACTTGGTGGCATGTCGGCCGCAAGAACACGTTTGAGACGCTTCTCAAGTGTAACGAACCGAGTGGGGGCTTCTCTGCTTACCGACAATTACATCTCCACGCCACGGAGTCTCCCTGTGTGCCTTTTATCGGGATGTATCTGACGGAGCTGGTCCACATCAAGGACTCATATTCAGATGGCGCCGGTCGTGTATCTGTGCTACAGCGACAGCGGTGGTACGACGTAGTGATGATTATGCTTCGCTCTCAAGCGAGGCCTTACAACATCACGGAGAACGAAACGATGAAGTTTATTCAGAGTAATCTACGCGGGTGGACAACGACAAAGGATTGGCAGGCCAAATTTTGGTCGAAGAGTCAAGAGGTCCGGCGTTTGGAGCGCGATAATGCAGACATCAGAAAGGGATTAGGTCACTCTGTTCTTATCTCATGACACAACCCGTGCTGACTTCATTGTTTTACAGAGCAGGCGGGATTTTAGGAGAAAATGAGGGTTCGTTTGGGATATCATATGTTGACCAACTTAGGTGTTTATATCCATGTTGCATAGACTTTTTCCCTGCTTAGGTATCTTTTATCATTTTACACGATCTCATTTGCTTTCTTACCATTACACCCTGCACACTTGCTTATGTTCATGATAACGACTTGTTGTACGCGTATGAATTTATTGAATAAAGTTGACCAATAACCAGTCTACAGTCAACATCCAGTGAACACGGTCAATATCAAAATTAATGTTATGTTACAGAATAAAAGAGGTAACATAGAGGTAAATGCAAGATGCATGGAAGAGGGATGAAGACTTATTAAGATTAGCAATTACATGGTTCATTGGAGTTCTGACCCGCCGGCTGCTTGTTAAGGTCCACGGACTTGGGACCTGTCGGTGCGCGACCTGCACCAGTTCTGGCCGATGGAGGTGCAGTCAGCGGTAATTTCTTCGCTGTGGATAGATTCAGAAGAGAGGTAGATCTGATTGTGAAATGCGTTCACCTATAGCAGTAAAGATCTCCGATACACCCTCGCCGGTCTTTGCACTAGTTTCTGCCCACATCAATCCTTCTTCCTCAGCATATTTCTTGGCCTCTTCCTCTGAGACCTGACGGCGAGCGGAAAGATCTGATTTGTTTCCACAAAGAGCAATGACTATTGAAGGGTCGGCTTGACGTTGTAGTTCACGGATCCAATTGCGAGCTTTCTCTAGTGATGCTGACTGGGTGATATCATATACTACGACCGCACAATTGGCATTCCGGTAATACATTGGGGCCTGACGAGTAGAATCAAGGTTCAATCTATGTTTTTTTTCAAGATGAGGGGATGGATGCCATACCAGCGACTAAGGAGCGGTCGAAATTGTTAGAAATGAAATGGTATGATAGCACATGCGAATGACGCACCTTGTATCTTTCTTGCCCAGCAGTATCCCTGGGGTAATGTGAGTTGAGCATTTCATGTCACGAACAATATCGAGCACACCATATCTCGAACTTGACTGTGGTTTGGTCCTCGAGCGTTACAGTTTGCGTGAGGAAAGCAGCTGCGGATTAGCAATAAGAAACAGGGATGAGAGTTGAAGGACAGAAGCGCACCGCCAATGGTACTTTCCCGGTAGTC
Source organism: Lentinula lateritia (assembly GCA_028011325.1). Classification (NCBI taxonomy): domain Eukaryota; kingdom Fungi; phylum Basidiomycota; class Agaricomycetes; order Agaricales; family Omphalotaceae; genus Lentinula; species Lentinula lateritia. The sequence continues at coordinate 126,206 of JANVFT010000100.1, read as the reverse complement.
ATCGAATTGATCCTTCACGAAGCGGAGAACGAGACTGTAAAGTTATAAAGTAAGAATGGAGCTCAATTATGAGATGTATTACATGTAACAAACCTAGACTTTCCAACTGCAGACTCGCCTGCATGGAGGTAAGTGTTGAGATTGTAGTAGCAAACGAGAAAAGGGCACCTAGTAATACTAATTTGAACTGGAATTGCTTGGACATGGTCGTCAATGGCAGTGCACACACTGTATCAAAGGTCAAGACGTGGAGTGACCTGACAGCACCGGACGGCGGAGAGCTATGTACGGCAATTTCCTTAATCGGCCCGGATTCGGTGGAGAAATTTTCATCATCTCGGTATAACCACCAACACGGCCTTTCCTCTACTTCGTCTTGAGCCTTAATCATTGAGTTGAGCTCGTCATCTTTTCAACTCGTTCAGTTGCAAGCCAGGTCTTCTATTAAGCTCTTCATTCTTCGGTCCATTCATACTCGATACTCGACACGTCACTAAGCACTGTGAAAGTCCCAGTCTTGCTCATGAATCGCCATCATCCATACGGAAGTTATGAAAGTCACCGTGGAGGTCCTCAGGGAGGTCCTGGCCCCGACAGATCTCACAGAGGTGGGAATCGCGGCCGTGGTGGCTTCAGTCGTGGTAGAGGCGGGGCAGGCGGATACTACAATGGAGCTGGTGGAGGGGGCGGATATGACGGGAATATGAGCTATAATGCTTATGATCAGGCGCCCGACGCTGCTGCTTCATACAGTGGATATGAACAGCAAAACGCAAATTATTTCAATAACAACGGCTACAGTACCACTTCCTCATCGCAATATGGTGCCGGAGGATACAACCAGGGTTATAGTAAATTTGAAGGTGCGCAAGAGATTGAGACTAAAACTTCAGAGCCATCGGACGTAAGGCACGCGGAAACCAGTCACTGAGTCTTTCAGTCCACTGAGGTCATCCCTTAATGAGACCGTAAGGCCCACTGATCCTGCGACTCATTTTATTCAAAGTGAAATTCTGGAACTCTGTCCTTGCTTAAGCACTCGTATATCCGCGTGCTTGCCGCCTGCTTGTGCTGCTTCCCTAGTTTTTGCTTGTGTTCTCTGGCCTGGTTCTCACATCCTGTATAGACGGACCAAGTACAGATGAAGACACTTTTGGTCGCATGAAAAAGCAAGTCCGTAAAGATCGAGATGACAAAGTTCACGATTCGATCATTGAAGAACGCATTCAACGAGAGCGTCCCTGTCGAACACTCTTTATTCGTAACATTAAGGCGAGTACTTCAACAGCCTCACTGCTCCTCGAAAGCTCGCAATATCTAAGGCAATTGTACTGACTGACAACTCATGTTTAGTATGAGACAAACAGTGCCGATGTCCGCCGTCAGTTCGAAGAACACGGTGATATTAGAACATTCTTCGATCTTATTTCAACGCGGGGGATGGTCTTTGTCACATACGTGAGTTGAAATGGAATCACGTTCTCTATGAACGGCCCAATTGAGTTTGCATCTTAGTACGATTTGCGTGCAGCAGAGCGCGCCCGAGAGCGCTTGCAAGGCTCGGAAATCAGCGGACGTCCGGTTAGATTTTTGCTGTCATAGGTTCTTTTTGAAGCTCAACCCGACGATTTAGATCGATGTTCATTATTCACTGCCGCGAGATGACCGAGATAACGAAAGGAATATGGTATGCACACCTGCTTGCTACACAGAAACAAACGGAATTTCATCTCCCCTCTTATCAGCAATTCCAAGGTTGTCTACAAGTTACCTTAAAAAATTCACTCTCTGGAATGCCTGTGGACGACAACGAAGTTCGTCGAAAGTTTCAGCAATTTGGTGACGTGAAATCTATTCAATCTGTCGGGGATCGGGTAGAGTGGGTACTATCTACTGTCTTCTTGGATATAATTAACCAAATTTCGCAGTTCTCGGTATGTAGAGTATTATGATACTCGAGTACGCGAATTTCCAACAAACAATTCGACCATATACTGACGCTTCTTATAGGCTTGCGACGAAGCCTACGATCGCCTGCGGCATCAAGGTTTGCAAGACGGTGTGATGGACATCGTTTTCGCCTGGGACGTGAATGAGGGCGGTGCCCAAGGCTCACAAAGGTCTATTTGCGCTTTCTTCACTTTCTGCTTCGACGATGTCCTGATCTACAATCACAGACGAGGGACCAGAGGCGGTGGCAGTAGTAACGGTGGGGGAGACGGAGATTATAATGAATGGGATGATGGCGGGAGGAGAGGTCGCGGTGCCAGAGGTGGACGAGGGCGAGGTCGCGGTCGCGGAAATTACGAAGACGACTTTGATCGAGGCGGAAGTCGAGATCGAGACCAACGTGGACGAGGACGTTATGATGACGACTATGGCGCTCGTCGTAGTGGTGGTGGTGGTGGTGGTGGTGGTGGTGGTGGTGGCCCTAATAACAGCTACAACGATCGTTACGATCGTGGTACGGGATATGGGCCTGGAGCAGAAACTGGAGGAGGGTATTCGGTACCTACCTTTAGTCAACCTCCTCCCCCTACACCTCCTGCCGGTATGGCAGCAGCTTCGCCCGCTGTGAGTAGACACTCAACAATTTCTGGGGCTCAAGGCTAATCCTTAATCAGACTACTGACGACCGTCTGGAACAAGCTCGCAAGGTTCAACAAGTACGTAACATTCCCAAGTAACTTGATGTAAAAATTCATTGTATCGCCAGTTACTTGCAGCCCTCAAGCAACCTGCCGGAGGACCTGCACCATCTAATTTACCTCCGATCATGCCAGGCCTGCCTTCTATGCAAGCACCTCCATCCGGGGGTCCGGGCTTCTATTCTCAACCCCCGCCTCCGGCTTCGATGGTTCAACCTCCTTTCTCGAGTATGATGCCTTATGGTGTTCCACCTCCAGCTTCTTCGTCGACACCTCAGCCTCCGTCTGCGGCTAGTGTTGCACCGCCCACCGCCGCACTCAGCGGACTGCCACCGAATATCCTAGCCCTTATACAGTCTGCCCAACAAGGTTCGGGTCCCGTTTCCGGTGTACCCCTTCCTGGCATGTCCGGACCTCCGCCCCCTGCAGCTTCCGCGTATGGAATGCCTCCGCCGCCGATGATGGGTTCATCTCCCGCAAACGGATCAGGGGCACCTATCAACTATCAGCAATTCATGCCTTACCTGGTTTGTCTCTTCTCGCTCCCCAATCATTGCATTGAGGTCTAACGAAATACATATCTAGCAACCAGCAAAACGCCCTTGATATTGTGGCAATGTACGCGACATGGACGTGCTGCGAAGCACGCCAAAGTTCGGAATTTGAAGGCATCGAGATTCTCGTTTTCTTCGTTGTTGTTCTACTCTCACTGTGTCATTTTCTGTAATTTAAATTTATGTCTCTCACTTTACGGACTTACTCAAATGTTCTCGTATATGTTCAAGACTAAACGTTGGGAAGAGACTAATTAATGTACGCATTGTACGAGAAAGTTTGAGCAACGCAGTCCATCCTATGTTGGGGCTGTTTGTACTCTAGTTGACTTTTTTGGTGTCAGTTTGAATAAGCTATGTGTGCCGTCTTTCAGCTTGAGAATGTGAATTGGTGGAAAAGACACACACAAGCATATTATAATGGCCTGTAGAAAGGTTTCCAATCATATTTCCATCCGGCTCGAGATGGTGTATCAGTAGGTACTCGTAGTTCGCGAGGGAACAGACCGCGAACGCGAGCATCAAATGCTCTGGCTTCCGAAGCCTTCATCGTCTTCAATAGGTTGGCTTCTTCAGGACTTCGAGCTCTGGGGTTTTCTGGCTTGTTGGCCTCCATATACAAGTGACTGTCGATGCCCGCCAATTCGTCCATAGCTTTCCTCATGCACTCGAACTTCCTCTCCGTCTCTGCCTCCCTTCTTTTCCGAATATGCCGCTTGTAAAGTAGCCACGCACGCTCTATGGTATCATGAGCTTGTACCGAAGGAATAGCGTGCTGAAGAGCTTTTTCCACATCTGGCCGCCAAGTCCCAGTAGGTGTCGCCTTATTGCGAATGTTGCTGGGATAGAGAGAACGACGAATGGTCTCTTTTTTAGGGTCCATCCCGGACTCTTTTCGAGCGTAGCATCGTATTTGGGAGTGGAAGGTAGAAGAAACAAGCAGCCTCTTCGGTGTAAGGAGGGAAGTGGACATTGAAGGTTCTTCCCACGTGTTTCGATTTACAAAACATACAATCTGAATACGTAGGGGGAATCAAATAACTATAGGATACAAACAAGATTATAACTTATTATTATTGGAGAGCAAGAACAATATGGTTTTGAAGAAAAGTAGAAAGAATTTCACAGATATCGACTTGTCCTTCCCCCAATATTGTATCAGTCTTTGCTATGATTGGTTTTGCCTTGGTCAAAAGTGTTTGGACATCCATTGCCATCTCACCAGTCATCCCTCTGCGAAATCGAGTACCCAATGACATTCTCGGACCCCGACGTTCCTTCGTCTCTGGTTTTTGAGAATCCGCCATGGTTTGATCTTCGCCGTCGAGGTCAGCTGGGGGAGCTTCTGACTCAGGTTTTGACAACCACATCGCGAGTTGAGTGATCATATATAATAAGATCTCTTCGAGATTGCGGCGCGCAATGTTGACACCTCTTTGAACATTTAATTCCTTGAATTTCTCTGACGCGACGTCTGCTCGAACGAGGCTTTGACCAGAGGGCATGTTCGTGAGGTTCCTGAGCATGTCTAGCGTGCCATTTGCCAGCTCAAGTAACGTTCCAATGGATGCCGATTCTCCCACCACGATTTTTGAATGCTAGAAGATGAGATCTTCAGTTTTGAAACAATGATTATGTACTTTCTTTGACTTACAGGAACTACCAATGCTTCGTGAAGTGGCCAATCACTTTCCTCTGCAATAAGAACGATGTCGGCTTTACTGATGCACGTGAGGGTGAAAATGACATTGCTCGATAGTTGAAATAGACGGTGCATGAGGTGGACGATTAGGGGTCGTTTCCAAACTTCAGAAACGGAAGCATCTTTCTCTAGAAGTGTTCGTTCCTCTTCTGTCACAGGTTCAAAAAGGCTGGCGAGATGATGAGGGTGTGCGACTGCATAGTTCATTTGTTGAAGAAGACGAAGTGCAAGGGGAGAGAACACATGAAGGACGTCTTCGATTATCGACTTCGCATTGAGGGTTGATGGTGCGTTCCGCGCCAGAGCACTGAAGACATTGACAACCTGATCCATTTCTTCTAACAAAGCGAATGTGATTGATTCGCCTACAGTCCAAGAAAGGGCTCGAGCGATCTGGTCACCGTAAAGCTGTACAAGACCGCATGCCTCAGCGTCGAAATAATGGTTGTTTCGGCCCAAAGCGACAATGATGGCGGAGACGATGGAGAGCATACAACAATATACATGGTGAGCAGGACTACGATGTCCGGGTAGCTCAGGTAGAACTTCATCTATAAGTCCTGTACTAGCGGCCTTGCTAATTGAATTATTGCAGTATGCCGACAATAAGCCTTCACTGGCTAATCGTTCAGCTGCAGACGGTATGCTGGCAAGAGCCATATGGAAGGTGAGCAGATGAGGGGTATATAACGGTTTTTTAGTAGAAAGTAGGAAGGTCGGGTCTGACACGCCAACGAGGTCGATATGTGCATATAACTCGATGCTTGCTTTCACAATGTCCGCCTCTTGACACTGTGTTAGCCAAACTGTTGACGAGGGATTGACGTCTAATCTTGTACATTGCTCGAAGACAGCAATGAGCAGCTCCATATCCTTATCCAGATCTATACCAACTTTCGTACGAGCAGCCATGAAGGTCAGGCGTAAAGCATCAATTACGAACCCGACAGCCGCTTCGACAATCGATAATACTTTGAGCCTTTGTTCAGCGCTCAGAGCTTTTGGTCGTCTAGTCAACGATCGAGCATTCTTCACGCAGAAGTACAAAAGCTGAAGAAGAGGTCGATGAAAAGGCATACTGAAGATACCCTGTATTGATTTCATGGGTGATTGGTACTCGTTGAGAACGATGCCTCGAACATTTTCTAGTAACTCGATAAACGGCTGGACTTCGGAGGCCTTTTCTGAACTGTTGAACCACGCCAATTCCAGTATCGATACCAAAAAGGCTATCCGGGTTCCATGAACGATAGCCACCATGTCTCCTAGTCGATTCTCCTTGTTGATGTCGAAAGAAACAGATGCGGCTATAGTGAGTAGGATCGAACGCTGAACGACATCAGCCGATAAGGGGGTGATTTGATGCAAAATGAAGCGCCAAGCATCGACGAGAGCTATTTGTGTGTGTGTCAAAGAAAGGTTTAAATTAATTGATAAAAGCTGCTTTTCCGCAACATCCATCTTCTGAAGCAACAGATTGTCTGCGCGATGCCCTCGTAATCGACTTCGCAGAAGGGAAACTGAGAAGGAAAATTCGTCTCCAAATTCACGCTCTTCGATGGCGATCTTTGTTTCAAGTTGGGAAATTGATAGAGTGGGGAATGAAGATCTCAGCGTCTCAGAAAAAGCATCGTACAGGGCAGGGACATAAGAGCTAGGGGTCGCCTCAGATATCAAATCGGTCAGTTCCTCCAAGGACCGGAATTTGGACTCTATCTTCTGAAAACTGACTGGCTTTGCATTGGAAGATCTGCGCGTCTGATGGTGAATTCCAATGTCCAGGCCAATGACGTGAAGCGCACACGATTTAACATCTGTTCGGTAGCAATGTTCAGCGACGGCGTCGTGCACATTCGATCTTCGCTTTCCATCCACAAAAACGTAGTCTTCCGTCTCAAAGTCAGGAATGGGTCCCAGCTCCGAGCAAGCCAGCATAGTAATATGGTCCCAAACTTTGGGGTCTAGGCGCAGATCCTCGAGTAAAGGTTTGTGTTCAAGGCCATGGCGCCATACCACTACCAGAAAGCGTAAGACACAGGCCAGCAACTGCGGGTTAGACTCCCACAGTTGCTCCCAGTTCGCAAGCGCATCTCGAGCAACATCAACTGCATTAGGGATTTTGGGAAGAGTAGATGTCATGTCAAGAGAGCCGGTTCCTTTGCCTTTTACATCTCGCTCTGCGGGTACCCCCAGAGAGCGGAATTGTCCGGAAACAAAAAGACTGGCTAGTGCTGGCTCTGTATCCATGGCGACGGTTATGAAGTTCCATGTGGAGTAGCGCAGCGAGAGATCATCATACGGATGCTGAACGACGCGCACGAATGAGGCCACCATACCTTCAGGATCCGATAGGTGACCGACCAGAGTAGACGAATTGGATCGCGACATTGAAAGTGAAGAACATATGATGGAAAGAATCTTGATAGCTTCAAGAGGAACGATTGGTCCTGCGTCTCGTTCCTTGACATAGAATGTCAATGCATCAATAGGATTGACCTTTGAACGATAAGGATCATGAGAGGCTGCACCACCGGTAATTTGAGCGCACAAAGCTTGTTCTAGAAGGCAAGTCTGGTGAGCCACTTCAGAAGCACATTTGCGCTGGAGTACTAGCCGAATGAGTTGTAGATGGGATTCAAGGAGATATATAAGACGCCTTGCATCGCCAAAGCGTCTCGAAAGATATAGAGCTTGAAGCATCTGGGTACCCGCAGAGACTGCAGACATCAAAGGATTGATGGCCAATACTGAGGCCTTGAACAACAAGAGATCGAGAATGGCTTGACTCAATTTTGGAAATGGTGCATCTTCAGCAATGGGAGGTGTGTACTGCAAGACTTTCAAATAAAACGAGGATATCCGTCTGCCTATTTCGTAGCGGTCACCAAGCTGTGCATATTTCCAACCCAAATGCTCGAGCCATACCTCTGTATGAACGAATCTGGCTGCACGCATCAGGACTTCGTCTTTGAGCTTCCGAACCTGCAAATCGTCCGGCACAAGAAGGAGACAAGCCTCTTCACAGAGCTGTTCAACGAGTTTCAGAATGGCTAGAGTCATAGTGTAACGTCCAGTCACTCGCTCAGTGGAAAGGGCAGCAGAGGAAAATCCTGGATTCTTTTCGGATCCAAACAACGCGGTAGTAGATCGAATGTAGATCCAAACTCGAATGGCATAATTGGGAATAGCCAGGATAGCAGATAATACGCTTATGGCAGAGGTGATGAGTTGAGATGGAGGAGATGCCATCGGATGAGCATTGTAACGCGCGAGCGCTTCTTCCAGTATACTAACAGTGAGCTGAACTAGATCCGGAGTAGATGAGGTTGACTTCGGGGAAAATTCCGCCTCCAAGGACTGCATAAGTTGCTCGCCCTGAGCTGGATTGTTATGGATGACGCTGCGGACAAGATCCAGTATATCGGTTATCAGCGTCTCGTCGGTTGCACCATCTATCTCTAAGCCGATATCCTTCAACGAGAGCGTGATGCCCGACCCATGTCCCATTTGCCCAAATGAGTTGGACTTAAAGCCTCTACTGGAGCCGGAACGCAATTTGAACGCATACGCCATCAGCACTTCTAGAAGTAACTTCCATCCAGAATGCTCGTGGTGCCAGATGACCACCAAGAGGTCGCCACCATCGCCATTGAGAAGGCGCCCTTTGGATCCCACAGGCAAAATGCTACCGCCAGGAAGAATGATTGGCCGAACATTTGCGTATGCCATACCAGCCGTGGAGCCTGCCTCTATTTGTCTTTCGTACAAGGCATGGACGCCGGTATGACCACTCGCAGGGATTACCTGGGAGTACGTAGGTAGTTTATCCAGAAAGTAGAAAACATGTCGAGCGCAAAGTTCGCGGTCTTCAGTAAGACCATCAGCATCTGAAGAATGATCCGCAGTCGACAAGGAGTCGGTGTCCAGAAAACCAGCGGCTGTCATAGAACGCAGGAGGCGTATGAGTGGTCTACATTGTATAGGAAATCTCGTCCTACAAACATCGAAGATGGCTCGGCGCGCAAGGCCAACTTTCCAGTCTACTTGCCAATATTGGCTGCAAATTCCTGCAACAGACTGGGCTTCACTGCGTCCGAAAAGGGCGACCCAGACCTCGACAAAGAGATCAAATTCGGGGATAATTTCGACAGGAACGAGCTCCACAAGTGATATGACAAGACCTAGCTTATTGCATGTTAAATTTGAAAAATGAGGTCGAGACCGGTGATATAGACGTACCTTTGAACACTGAGCGAAATGCAATTGCATTAGGATCGGTGACTGTAGAACCCGTTTTCCAAGCAACCGAAGTCACGAACAACGGAGAATTCGTCAACAGAGTTTCCATTAAACTAAGGAGGCCCGATTTTGGCTCCAAGCAGGTGCGAGACATCAGAACATGGACGGCTTCGCGATCCTTCGAGTATGTTCTGTTGAATTGAGGAAGCACCAATTCAAAGAAACCACGATAAGAGACGGGAATTTCTTTCATTTCCATTGCTTTCGCGCAAACGGAAGACAAGACAAATGTCCAAGCCATGTATGTACAGGCAAATTGACCTGTACCTCCGGCATAGATTAATTCGTGGATACGCTTCATGGAGTCCGGAGACGCAATATAAAAATCTCGACGTTGGGGATTATCGGAAATCTCGATCGAGGAAGAGTCGGCAACGGTTTCAAGTTCTAGGACTTCGATGGTCAGGACGATCCATAATGTCGCTTTATCCCGTTGTAGTTGCGCGCCTTCTTCGTCTAGCAAGAAAATGGCATTCTCCTGCTCCATGCCTAGTTTAAGGTTGTATGCAGTTGCCAACACCCGTTCTACCGTTGTGCCGTCACATGCGACTGAGCCCCATAATGTCCAGAACAGCACCTCCAAGATCACCAACTGCTCTTTGATATTCTGCTTCGCCCATCGGGAAGCTTTTTTAGGATCGCGGCCTACATTTTCCGGAAGGCTTTCCCGTGCTTTACGCTCGTATTCGACGAGGAGAGAGTGTGCGAATTTCTGGCCATCTGGGAGTATTGTGGGTAATATCGAAAGTGCAATTTCGTGAAGTGGTTCAGAAGCGTTTTCTTTGGCCCGAAAAAGCGGAACGAGAACACGAAGGAGAGACAGACGTTCGAGGAAGTAGAATGGCGTGATGGCTTCGATGAACTCCTGAATCAGAGAGCTGTTGTCGGCAACATCGATGGGAAGGCCTTCGTTGTATAGGAAAGAGCGTAAGAGAATCAAGGAAAAGATTTCATCAATTTGGAAAGCATCGCTGATGGCGAGAACAAAGTCCTTGTCGGCGTCTTCAACACGTAGGACCACACCATCGTGGAGGGTTACCGTGCCACTATTGATCTTTTTACGCGAGGCGGAGGTAGGCCTTCCAAAAGGATCAACTATGGCCTTCAGCTGTGATATTCGTAGGGTTAAATAGCGACCAATTTGCTCGTAATTCGTTCCTTCGACCTGACCACTTAATACTGAATGAAGTTGTGTGAAAGTCCTAAGGAAGGTTTAAGCATCGAAAAATGGTGTAATTCTATCAAACATACACATCTATGAGATTGGATCGTTCCGAGAACCTGCTAGACATGGCCAACGTGAAAATTGGGACCTCCACTCTAGTGCTATCCACTACGCGTGTCACATGGTACCGCTTGATTGGCGCTTCATAAGAATTGCATAATTTCATCTACTCTTTCATGTCCATTCTTCTATCGCTCAGCAGGCAATGTTGTCGCGGCAACGCAAACCCTATCCTCTTCAGCCGGTCTTTTACACAAACCTTCGTTGTCCAAGCTCGTGACAAGAAGCAGTCAAAAATTCGAACGCCGTCCAAGAAAGCTTTAGCCGCAAAGCAGAAGAGAAGGGTTGCAAAAGCTGCACTCAAGCAAGGCAAATTAGAACAATTGTCTCTTCTCGATGCCATTTCGACGCTACGCGTGCGTGATTTCAGTGTTGGTATTGCGTCTCGATCTTGTAAAATCTTTTTCAGGCAACAGAGGTTGCTTCACCAAAGGCCATGTATGAGCTATATGTTAAGACGGAAATGGGCAGCGGTGTAGCAGTGCCCAAGGGTCGTTTCAAACTGCCCAAAGAAGCGAAGGCGCGTGCCGAGGAAACAGTCCTTGTATTCGCTGAGGGCAGACAAGCAGAAGAGGCAAAGAAGGCCGGTGCTCATATAATCGGCGGTATCGAGCTTATTGAAGGTGTATGTTTCCAAATTAGCTCTTAGTACTCAACGGGGCTCTTAAGTATCTCATAGATACTCAATAACCGTATTCGAGCTTCGACATATCTTTGCACTACTTCCTTGATTCGAGCTATAACACCTCGACTGGGCCGTTTCCTCGGTCAACAAGGTCTTATGCCTTCGGAGCGACGTGGCACTGTTACGGATGACATCGCAGGATACATCGAACGTATCCAAGGTACTAGTGAATGGAAGGCTGACAAAACCGGGAATATTCATATGCCTATAGGCTCGGTTGGTTTATCCAATTTGTTGAGCTTATATGACTCTGACCAAGTCTGACCAACCCACCGACAGATGCATTTCTCTGCCGACGAAGTTGTACGGAATTTCAGGCACTTCATGGCCTCTGTCAAAAAGGCAACAGGAAACATCAAAGACAATCGGCAGAAAGAAACTAAAAAACCAGGTAGAACCTTCAAAACACACTTCCACTGAAAGCTTACCTGTAATCTCCCCTTAGTGGTCATCAGCAAGGTTCTACTCAGCTCAACTAGAGGCCCTGGTATTCGTATAGCAGATTATTAACCGATAATAAGTATATGCACAATCTTCTATGTGTAGTAGTGATAAATTTAAGTAGAGGGTGGTTACTTAAACGATGTCGTTCTCGAGCCCTTGCGAAATCCTTTCCCTTCTCGACTTTTTCCTGTTCTCCTTGATATTCTCCGAAAGGGCTTCGTAGCTTATCTGGCTCTGTTCCTTGACAGTTCGACGCTTGCCAATGTCTGCCCCTCTCACTGGGCCAATGCTACCGTCGCGCTTTGCTCGACGAGGCTGATAGCGCTCCTGCGGTGGATTCTTGGGGTCGTGGGGAAATAAATCACCCCAACTTGACTTTCGTGCATCATAATACGGTTGCTTTCCTTGAGATCTTGGGACTGTTAGGCGCATTATTTTCCCTTTGAAATTGTGAGCGTTCATTGCGATTGGGTGTATAGATGAGGTACCTTCTGGTGTACAAGCATCAAGGATGATGTGACCACTTTTCTTCAAAGGTGGGAAGACGAGACGAGGCCAGCTGTAAGCTTCTTTTCGTAATTCCGTCTGAAGCTCGTAATCAAGAAGCACCCGTAGTGGATTTGAAAGTTCAACTGCATGAGGTGCATCTGGTGGCATTTCGCCTACATTATTTTCATCGTGCAGTCTTAGTTCTTTCATAATCGTCTGGGATTCTGCTTTCTTATCGAGTTCCCTTTTTCCCGTTGCTCCAATTCGTCCCGATTTGCTTGAGGGACGAGCAGGCCTTGCTCCGCGTTGGACGACGACATAAGAGTAACCGATATCCTCATGGCCAACAGTCGAGTGTTTTGTGAGACGTATAAACGACGGCCTCTGCAGGCGTTGAGAAAATCCACAGGCCAATTGTGTGATGCCCGGGTGAAGCAAGGGACATTCACCGTCATGTGGGCACTAGCGAAACAAATGAGAAGAGGATACGCAGATAATCGCTTCAAACTGACAGGAGCTACCACGTGAGACCCTCGGACAGACCACTCCTCAGTGGACGGGTCTTCCATCTCTTTCCTCCCCATTTTCAGGAGAAGCTCTCTTGCTTCCGCGATATTTTCGAATCCGCTCGTGGTGTTATGATCTATCAATATCTGTCTTCCGTCAGGAACACGTTGACATAATACGCCGGCGATTACTTACCAGGGTATGAGCACCGCTCTCCCACATCTCTTTGACAAGAGATTTCCGAGCAATATTTGTGGCAAGAGAGGTTAGATTGAAAGCCGACAAAGCGATGGTATCTTCGCCGAGGGATCGAGCCATTTTATCATCATCATGGATTGCTCTTTGCCATATCACGGTCAGCTTATCCTTCTCGAGGTCTATTATATGTCGTTATTGAAAATGAAAGATAAACATGATGAAACTAACCTCGGAGCAGGCGTTTACCAATAGCAACGAGCCCGTCCCTTTTATCAATACCGATGTAGGTTTGAAGGGAGGTATCAGATATCTTCATGCCTTCCATATCTTGTGAAACGTCGACACCTTGTTGGAAGGTGTGGGCAGATGCCCTGTGAAAGTAGATAAGAGAGACAGAAAAGTAGGAAAGGCCAACCGGGAACCAACCAGAGTCCACTCCCTGTTGCTGCTCCCCAGTCAATTACCTTTGAAACGATCCAATCAGGCCTGAGACGATGTTTAACGTGAGATAACACTGCACGTATAGCGGAATAATGTGCTGGAAGCGCGATTGAGGCAAAAGCGGTACCATCACGATCTGAATGGCGCGAAGCTTGTTGTCGCGAGCGATACTTGACCTCGTATTTGGAGCTCCAGTCTGCATCTTTCTCATTTTCGGTATCTCCTCCTTGGAATAGTCGCTTGGCGTCGTTATGAAGCAATGATTTGTCCGACGCTACTAAAATCAGCTCGAAATAGTTTGTCACAGCGTTGTACCACTAACTCGATATCAGAAGATTGATAGAATTCTGTAATTCTAAAGGCAAAATTATGGACCCAAATCTCTGGCTGCCAAATATTGCTGCTGGAGATTTCCGTTCCAAAGAGTCTTCGTGAACGGAAATTTCGACTTTCCGGCTTTCCTCGATAGACTGTGAAGGGATTATATCAAGTTCCCGATGTGAAGGAACAGAAACCTTGTGACGAGTCAAAGAAATATCGACATCTTTCAACAGAGCTTGAAGACTGGGATCGAGATCCAGAGAAGGGTTGACATGGCCAAAGGAAGATGGACCATTGGAAAACCAGCGAGTTTTCTGGACAGTTCGAAGCAAAGTTTTCCAGTTAGTCCTTGTAACAAGGGACATGAAAGTCTCGTTCAAGCTCGCGTCGAAGCACGTGCCCAGGATGGCTCCTACGATAAACCACAACGATAATGCGCCGACTGACGTGGAAAGGCCCAATAAACGTGCTAGAGTGGACGCCAATGATAAAGATGGCTCTGAACTCGAGCATACGAGGGGTTCCGATCTTCATGAAAATGAGGAGGATGAAATAGATGAAGTCCCGGACATACGAGAGGAAGTCAAGGCCTCAGATCTTCATCTAGACACTGTATGTTCTTCACTCAAGATTTGCTCTGTAATGTTTCTTCAGCCTGCATTAGATCAATCGGGCTGTCCTCGACTTTGACTTTGAGAAAGTCTGTTCGGTCTCTACATCGAACATAAACATTTACGGCTGCCTAGTCTGCGGGAAATATTTTCAAGGCCGGGGTCGGAAGTCCTATGCGTATGCCCACTCGATTCATGACGATCACCATGTTTTCATCAACTTAGAGACTACCAAGGTACGCAGGATTCGCAGTATCTATAAAGCCTTCCAGTCAACCAACAATTGGTAGGTGTACGTGCTACCAGAGGGTTACCCGGTCTCGGACCCTTCTTTGGAAGATATCTCCTTTGTACTCGCACCGTCCTTCGACAAGACATATACATCTACTCTCTCTTCTGCTTCGTACCCTACAAGAATGTCGTATGACCTAGCTTCTAAAGCTTATTTGCCTGGCTACGTTGGCCTCAACAACATCAAACGAAACGACCACATGAATGTTATCATACACGCAGTCCTTCACGTCACTCCATTGCGAGACTATCTTCTGCTGTCGAACTTTCACGGCAAAGAGTCCGAGCTGCTCAAGCGTTTTGCGGGTTTAGCAAAGAAAGTATGGAACCCAAGGCTATTCAAAAGCCAGGTCAGTCCTCACGAGTTTCTGCAAGAAGTAAACAGGGCAAGCTCCGGAAAATTTCGTCTGGAACAGCAGGGGGATCCCGTTGAATTCTTGGGATGGCTACTGAATCATCTACACAAAGACATGGGTGGTTCCAAAAAGAAATATTCCAGTGCGAACATTTCTTCCCGAGTCTAGAACTTACTGATTCTGTACATAGGTATCATATTTTCTATCTTTCAAGGCGAGCTTCGCGTAGAAACACAGCAAGTGCTTGTGCGTCCAGACGCAGGAGAAAACGAGAAACCCCGCTTTGATATTGCTCGAGGTATAGTTCCTATCTGACTCCTCTTTTGTCTTCTTATCATGGCTGGAAGACATCAAATCCACTGTATCCCCGTTCTTATTTTTGGCAGTAGACCTGCCTCCGCCACCACTTTTTCAAGATTCCGTGGAAAAGAACATCATTCCTCAAGTGAGTATTCAGTCTGTGCTTTCCAAATATGACGGAAGGACGACGCAGGTAAGCTCATTAGGAGACTCTATCTTGTGCACCTCTTGATCAACCTATATCAGGAATCCTCTGGACAATTGCGACGATACAAATGTCAACGCCTTCCACCTTACATTATATCTCACTTTAAACGATTTACCAAAAACATTTTTGTGGAAGAAAAAAACCCCACCATTGTTACCTTTCCGCTACGAGGTTTAGATTTCGGAGATTGTGAGTTCTGTATCCCGGTTCGCTCAAAGTGAACTCGCACTCAGCCATATAGATGTCGATCTCAAGGCTTCCCAACCACCGCCCATATACGATCTGGTTGCCAATGTAACCCACGAATCGGTCGCGGGAACTACCCGTGACAAGGAGAACACCGTTTGGAAAGTCCATCTACGGGCTGGAGAGGGTGAATACGAAAAATGGTATACCATCCAAGATCTGATCGTAGAAGAAACACGAAAAGAAATGATATTTTTAGGAGAAAGTGTTTTGCAAGTAAGTTCTTTTTC
Organism: Lentinula lateritia; assembly: GCA_028011325.1. NCBI lineage: Eukaryota > Fungi > Basidiomycota > Agaricomycetes > Agaricales > Omphalotaceae > Lentinula > Lentinula lateritia. The sequence goes on along the minus strand of JANVFT010000100.1, from coordinate 110,391 downwards.
CGCTCTACTGTAACGAGTACTGCCTGAAGTCCTTCTGCCAGATCTGGGAAAGGAGGCCCGAGCGAATATCACATTCTAAAGTCGACATGGTTGTCGATAAATGATGTGATTTCTGTGAGCGAAATGATATACTCTACAAGCTTATAGGAAGACGCCGGCACTCTAGAGAAAACGGAAATATCAATCTTCACGGACGCGGCAAACTGTTGGTGTACAAAGTATCTTCAGTACTTACATTTGTGGATGTCTTTACTAGGGTTTGACTGCGGTCTAGCTGTCATAGTATCGCTGGAATTTGTGACGGGTTTTCCATTGGCTTCTCTGTTTTGAATTCATCCAAAATAAGAATCAATATTGATTCAAGTCAAATGGGCATTCGGAAACCTACGATGTCTCTCGCAGGTGGTCGGAAAGATAGGGCTTGAAGACATAGAGACTGGAAACGATTCCTAATATCGATGGTGAATACTCCAGTGGAGCGCTTATTTCACAACCATTTACCTGCTATGCCTGCGGCTATATAAGGACCAAACCGACTTTGCATCGAATGAGCAAGTTTTTCAACAGTGATGGTTAAAGACAACCTTCGACTTACGGCAACCCCAGCCAGGCTTTATTGAATCATCAACGATGTTTTCTAAATTGGAACTCCGCGAAATTTGTGCCGCGGTAAGTGTCTATCAACCAGATCCAAAAAACTAGATCCAATAATCCAACTGCTTATACTACTACAGCTTACAGTATTCAACGTTTGCATGAACTTTGAAAACTCTTAGGATCCTCAGGCCCATTCAAGAATGCTTTGTTTTTCAAAGAATCTCGGATTTTATCTCAATAGGCGAATACCGTCAATCGGTACTCTAGCCGAGGGCCTATGTAGTGCCTGCGTTAGTATGAATTATCATAACTGATTCTCGCTGAAGCAGTACCTCAAGAGCATTCTTGGACGCCTGGTTTTTAGCTTCAGCCTTAGTGGAAGATTCCCCTCTACCTTTGGTCTCCCCGTCAACTGAAACCCATGGAAGTGAGAATTGATTATGGAAATGAATTTATGCAGAGTTGTGCATATTATGCATGCTTACCTTTACAGATGACCGTCCAGACTACTTTGTCTGCCGCCCCTACGGACGATTCCTCGAATGAAAGAGAATCAGAACTTCTCCCTGGAGTTTGGAAATCTATAGCAGCTAGATGTTGAGTGACATTGAAGAAATGGAAGAACAACTTACAGTTATTTATCAGCGTGGTGTATTCTGCAAAATAATGAGATTATCGTCATTCAGGCAGGCCCAAGACAGCTCACTGGTCTGGGACATTTTGAGAAAGATCGTCTGATAGTAGTGCGTTCAGAGCCTTTTTGTAGGTTGTTGGAAGCAAGGCAAATGGATATCATGAGTCGTAACCTGAGATATCATGTAGTACCGGCATCTAAGACAATGTCCTCAGGCAGCTCTAAGGCTTTCAGAAAGTATCCCGGTGAGCTTGTTTACCTCACTTATCGCAGTTGTAACGATTCTGAAGACAAAGCTAGGATATACTGAGTAGGTAAAGGTGCGAGCGGCTATCTTGCCATAAATCAAGCATAGACTGACAGCGAAGCCATGACGCTTGTGACAGCAATATGCCACTTCGAACCCGAGATTTCAATCGAATGGAATAATTGCAATCCCCAGAGTCATTAAAAACCAGAACTGCTTACGATGGTACAGGTACTTCCATTATTCTTATCGTTACATTCGTTCTTGATCCCTTGCCGCGCTGGGTTCCCCCTGCGGTTTTGTATTGAACCGTTTTAGTATAGATTTGTCCTTTGTTGACCATCAGCATACTTGGGCCCAAAGTCGTAGGAATGTACTCAATACACAAGCGGATATCATGTTGCAAAAATTATCAACAAATAGATTATAGACTAGACAGATTAGCAGAGACTAGCTTCTACAAAAAACATAGACATGCAATACTTGAGCGAAAGTGAAGTACTACTGAATATTTATGGCAATCGGATGAGGACCGCCTTTAATTACGACCAATTGGTATCGATGAGGGTCTTCAAAGCTTGATTTGCGGCAATGTCCTGCGCAACATGCTTTTGGGGACCTGTCCCACTACCCATAACTTCTCCGTCAACTACAAAATTTCAAAGGACAAGAACAATTATTGGGCAAGGATAGTCTCACTTTTGCATATACAATTCCACTGCGGAGCATGGGAAAGCCCAGAGGTGGAATTCAGCCAGCTCAAAGCAGAAAGGCGGTTTTTACTTTGCAAGACTAACGCCAAAAAAGGTTCCTGAGAAGATATAACGAAGGGGTGTAAGATAGCGTACAGTTGTTGAGTGCGAAAGCGCCGTCTGATTTAGTAGTGTGATTACTAGTGAAAAGATAGTGAGAGCGGCTAGTTTGCTCGCACCTTTTGCCATTTCAAATTCAGTGAGTGTCAAGAAGTTAGGGGAACCGTCTTGAGATTCAAGTCTTTTATAACCACACAAAAACACCGAGCGAGTTTAAATGGAAGGCTTGCAGCTTGAGTGAGCACTAATCGTGAGTTCGCAAGCGATCGGTTGACTTCATTCATAGTAGCTGGGTATTGATGCCGTTATCCTTTGCATTAGGCCGGAGAGGTGCTGAAGAGCAAACCATTTTGAGAGCTAGGAAACTCAAGGGGCTGAAGCAAGCAATTGTGCAAATTCTCTGAGAAGGAAGGCCAGAAACCGGGGGCGTTTCGTAACAATGATGATATGCCTTTCTCATGATTCGTTTCCTCAAGCCCTGGCCGTAGTAGCATGACCCGTATTCTTGGATCCACCTGGATCTTTCCGGGATAGCTTGCTGTGTTCATCTGATTTTAAGTACAGAGAAAAAACAACCATTAGGACCGAACCTCACTTGACACGCCTATGGGCAATTGTGTTTTTGCGTGTCGTTGCTTTTGGTAGGTTTTCAGTTGAAAATCATAATCGAAGAACTGTTGGAAGCTGGTAGGAAGGTACATATGTAAAGTACGATCGCGCGACAAAAAACATGAAGAGACAGATGATTGGCTTGGCTAACCGGCGGGGTCTAAAGCGGCGCTTATACGCGAGTATTTTGGGCCGAAACCCTGCCGCAAGTTGTATCCCTCCTCGGGCTTCCAGTGAAGGACCCCTGAGGACCTTTCTCGATGACCAATCCGTTCACCAACGATCTCCGAATCAGAGGCAATATGATGGGTCTGAAGTCCAAAAATTTGCCCCATACACAAATAAAACACCATCTTTAGGTATTATACATGGTGGTTTGTTATACCTGCTATGCGAGCTTCAAAAATGGCACTGTGGCCAGTCAACAGCTTGGCAAGGATACATATATTGAAATCACGTTCGTTCCCAGATTTTTAAAGGTAGCTCGAGCAATTTGAGTGCCACGCGGCCTTGGACAAGTAGGCAAGGTTGGGTGTTCATTGCAAGCGTATCCTACATGTGGACTGGAATGTTGTTTTTAGAAAAGGTGGTCGGGAGTTGAGATCCTTATTGCTTTACGGAAGGTTATTTTCGACCATAAAGATAAATTTTCGCAGAAGAACTCTTCGCATTGGGAATCTGCAACCAGTCATAGTAACATAACGATCCTCAAGGTTGAGGCCCAAAGCAAGATGAATGTGGATTAAAACCCTGATCTCAGATCCTGATCAGGAAAGTGTGTCGTATCCCGAAAGAGCTCCTTGACCCGTCCTATGTAGAGGGAATGAGATAACAGTAAGTTACTAACAAGCTGTTATGTCTCAACGAGACAACTGCCACTAGGCACAATCTCCAAATTCGAGATATTCGGAATGGTGAAAGTAAAACTGAAAGATGGGCGTAGGTACGGTATGACACAGTGATGAATTGCATACGTCTACCTTTACCCCCCTACGTCAGGATAAGATGAACGTCCTTGAGTTTCGCTCATGAACTTTGGTGCACAGACTCTTGAATGATCTATGCATGACTACTACTATCCTGATTTTTTGGAATCGTATCCATGGAACTGTGCTAAGATAACTTTACTTTTCTCAAATCGTGCCTTCGATCGTGACCGAGACCAGACTGCTTGCCATTCCCTAGAACGTTTGAAGATATTGGAACAACATCACCTACATAGAGTCAATGTTATGTTGCTTTGAAAGAGGCAATGTAGACCAGGCTGCTGATTCACGATGCGTTCGCGCGCGATTTGATCATTATGTTAGGTATTTTTGTCCAGCAGAAGCTAACAGGATCAAACTGCTCCAGTCAGTTTCATGGGCCATCATCGAACCTGCATCGAGCACTACTCACCTGCTCAGAGTTATTCATGGAATAGTTCGAGTGACGCAACCTAACGGGAATTAATTGCGCAGAATTGGAAGATGCAAGAAAAAGAAAACATACACAGGGTCCTAATTTCCGCGACTAGTCGACTACAAGATTGAAACGGATTCTCAGTGGGCCGTGCACACGAGACCACAGGAAAGAACATATGCAGTTGCTGGAGCGCATGTCAGAAAGAACTAGATATGTAATTGGTTTGGGACTCGGAGGAAGTTTTGGAAGCTCACAGAACGTTATGTTGTCAATGTATCATGATCGCAGGAAGCACTTCCTCAAGCGTGTGCTCATGAAGTACTGGCGGGTCCCTTGCGGCCTATTGATAGAACACTTCAAGCATTTCGGATACGACAGAGAATATGTACACTGGAGTGCGCGTGCATAGATAGTTGTCATTAATAGCCGACGATCAATTCTCAAGCCGCGCGCGGCACAAGGTGCCGAGCGCTAGCGGCGCTCAAATTTGTAAGCCACTTTGTGGATTTTCCCCATCAATCTTTCCTCGTTCTTGCCCAGCGGTGTCCTTCATTTTATAATTTTGACCGTAGAGGTTGTGTTCGAACAGTGTTCTTGCTATAACACAAACCTCTCATATCAAATTGACGCGGAACCTCCTTGTGAACCTCATTTCTACCCTTACCTCATTCTCCTCATCAATTACTTTGCCAACAGTTAATTTGGCCAAATTCAACAACTTCTCACACCGTCTAGTTAAAATATGTCTCAAAGCCAAGGAGATATTCAAGAACGGATTGCTGCTGCCCGTAGGGAGGCAGAGAGTTTGAAGGAGAAGATTCGTGCAAAGAAAGAATCGTCAGCGGATACCAGCTGTGCGTTGTGACCTTTCTTGAATGATGATATCCCTGTTTAACTTCCTCTTAGTGCGTGCAATGGCCGCTGAGGTAGATGCTCTTCCTCGCATTGTTATGCGCCCAAGGCGTGCTCTTCGAGGCCATCTTGCCAAAATCTACGCTATGCATTGGGCTGCCGATAGGAGACATCTTGTCTCTGCTTCTCAGGATGGCAAACTCATAGTCTGGGACGCCTATACCACCAACAAAGTACATGCCATCCCCTTGCGATCCAGTTGGGTCATGACTTGCGCCTACTCGGCTTCAGGCAACTTTGTCGCTTGCGGTGGTCTTGACAACATTTGCTCAATTTACAACCTCAATAGCAAAGAAGGCACCAATCTGAGAGGTGCACGAGAGCTCAGCGCTCATTCCGGTTACCTCAGCTGCTGTCGTTTCCTGAATGACAGACAAATTGTCACCAGTTCCGGAGACATGACTTGTATGCTATGGGATATCGAGGCTGGTGTGAGAGTCGTAGAGTTTAGTGACCATACCGGCGATGTTATGAGGTATGTTATCCCTTAGGTTATAGTCTTTCTACCTGCTTGTTGATACGTTGAGTATCCAGTCTGTCACTGGGTCCAAACCAAAACGTATTCGTGTCCGGCGCTTGTGATGCTACAGCTAAGCTTTGGGATATTCGGAGTGGTCGTGCAACCCAAACATTTACTGGTCACGAATCCGATATCAACGCCGTGCAGTATGTACTTTGTCTTACGCTTAGTTTCGGCCGCTAACTCCCTGACAGGTTTTTCCCTAACGGTGACGCCTTCGCCACTGGGTCCGATGATGCCTCTTGCCGATTATTTGATATTCGGGCTGATCGAGAGCTTAACACTTTCATACACGACAACATCCTTTGTGGTATCACTTCCGTAGCGTTTTCTATTTCAGGGCGAATTTTGTTCGGTGGTTATGATGACTGGACATGCAATGTCTGGGATACTCTCAAGGGCGAACGGGTGGGCGTCTTGACCGGGCACGAAAATCGCGTTAGCTGTTTGGGTGTTAGCACCGATGGCATGGCGTTATGCACCGGTAGCTGGGACAGCACTTTAAGGGTTAGCCCTGTTCTTTTCCTAATATTTGAGGTATACTGACTGTTATCGATCAGGTGTGGGCATGATTAACAGCTAGAATCGACTTTTGCCATGCTGGGCTTCTATTCCATTTCCTTTTATTCACTGATTGCTCTTTTGATTCACTCACTTTTGCGCGTCATTTCGCCCGTTATATAGTATTTCGCCTCTTGCGATTTTCGGGCAGTTGTCTGAATGGACGTATCGAGTTCGTCATTACACTTTTAAATATTCTTATTGCACGCCAATTCTCTCATTTTGTCTCTATACTCCTTGAACATGGTTTGATCAATTTGTGGTTCCTTTTACTTGTGGTATACCTATAACGCTATCGCTTTCACCGCTGCCTACATATACATCCTCTTTTTACTGCTTCTGGCACCTCATATATCATGTTAAATTCATATCTTTTACTATTGGAACAAGGAACTATAAAAGTATGCACTATCGAGAATAGGCGCCTGTTTCGAAGTTCCTCCATCTGCTACGAGCTCAGAAATCTCTTGTCGAGGATGTCTGAAGATGACCGTGCTGCTAAAGCTGCTCGTGCAAAGGCTATGGTAACTTACAGGGCCCATAATTTAGGCACAAAGTTAACATTATCGTGACATTTCATTCAGCTCAAGAAACGTCAGGCGAAGAAGGCTGGCACCCCTTCATCGTCCACTCCTGGTGTGACTTCACCAGTAAGCGAGCGCGCATTCTCACCAGTACCAACAGAGCCTGCGACAGTGGTGGCTGTCGAGGACGAGAAGCGAGATCTTAGTGACGTGTGTGTATCTCTTAAATTCTTTCCAGTATATTCGAACTCATTACGTCGTATTCACTGGAAATAGCTTTGTCAGAGACAATACCGCAGACACTTCCTGGTTGTCTAGATTGCCACGAGCAGGGACTCCACCGCCAGCGCCTCCACCGACGGCCGTTCTCTTCTCAGAGACCGCCACTTCCCCAAATTTCGACGGTTTAGCTCGCGCAAATGGGTCTCAATCACAGGATGAAGTCGCTTGGCTCAAGAAATCAAATGAAATGTTGAATTTACAGATAGAACAGCTGGTTTCAGAGAAAGCTGGTGCGCCTTTGCTGTCGCCTTTCGTTCAGATCCCCTAATACCACAAGGTGTAGAATTACGAAAGACTGCAGACTCTTCAAAATTCGAAAACGAGACTCTCAAAGCAGAGTTGGCGCGATCAGGAGCTGTAAATTCTAGCGTGCAATCTGAGATTCAAATGTTCAAAGCAGAGTTGGAAAGTGTGAAGAATGCAAAATCTGGTGAGCCAACACATTTCAATTCTACGTATCTGAACGCCAAACTGATGATAAACAGACTGGGCCAATCGTGAATCTTCACTAAAGACCGAAATGGAATCATTACGAGCTACTCTGGCACAAACTGAAGCTGCAAAATCCAGTATGATTGGATTCGGACTAATTTTTCGTTGTGGGCTCTGATTGTTCTCAGATCTTCAGCGGACAGAGGCGAATCTTCGGACGGAAAGTAAGAATATGAAGAGCTCCTTGACCGAACTCGAGGCTGCAAAAGCCAGTGCGTTCAATTAAATTCTGACCAACGACTTTCACCTAATCAGAGTCTAGGACTATTACAGTCTGAGGCAGCTCTGAAAAAGGACAATGAACAGTTGAAAAGTGATCTGACTGGAAAATTGGAGGATGCCACCTCCGGTGCGTGAATACTATTTCCCGTGCTCAAACCCAGTTCTTCAAACACGTATTAGAACTCGAAAAGCTTGAAGCAGCTTTGAAGAAACAACGTGGATACTCTACTGAACTCGAGCAGCAGATGCAGAAAACCCAGGTCGAAATGGAAGTGTCACTCCGAAATGAGCAACAAACGATATCATTACTTGTATCGGAAAAAGCTGCTTTGACTTCTGGCCTTGAACGTTTGTCAGGCGCAGAGTCTTGTACAGTCATCTCTCTGTATCAGGGAAGTTACTACCCTCATTCCTTTTACATGAACAGATGCACAGGAGACTGGACGTCTGCTCTCTGAAGAGCAACAGAAGACAATTCGTCTTGAAGAACATTTACAGCAACTTCGATCAGAGGTTCAAGAATCTACAGCTAGAATACAAAGTCTGGAGGCCACGGATAAGGAACTGACCGACAAAACAAAGGACCAGGCGAGTTACATCTCCTGTTTGTCATATGTTTGTCATATTCCCGCCTCCTCACCGTACGCGTTTTCAGGAGCGTCAGTTGCAAATAGCAAATGGTTCTTTGTCATCGGCTCGCAAGGAGGCAGAGATACATCGTCGCCGAGTTCGGGAATTGGAGGAACAGATTCAAAGCGATGACCGTGCTGATCGTTTGGAGGCATCGCTCAAGAATACTCAAGATCGTGCCGACGAACTTGAGTTCCAACTTTCGAAGTTGAAACAAGTCAGCTTTCTTTCTCTTCTTTTTTCTTTACGTTGAGTTCAATGGCTATCGTTCGATCAGACGCATGCCACTATCAGATCCGAGCGGGACAACCTTGACGCACGCCTACGGATATCCAGCGAATCCGAAACTGCATGGGAAGTCAAACATTCCAGCCTCCATGCACTGCATCAGAGTGTAGAAGCACAACTCGCGCAAGCCGTCATTGAGAAGGAGGCAGTGATAAAGGAAAAGTCTTCCTTGCAGGTGGAGATAGAAAGTACACAGAAGACCTTGGCTCTTCTACAGGAAAAACTGACAAAAGCTGCCACTGATCTGGCAATGAGTACGACGCAATTGCAGAACGTGCAGAACGAAGCGAGAATGGCAAACAGGCGAGCGGAGGACGCAGAACGAACTCAGAAGGAGCTTCAAGAAGAGGGAATCAGTCTTATGCACTCTTTAGATGAGATGCGGCCCAAGATTGTGGAACTTACTGGTGTCAAGCTGGAGCTAACTGAAAAGACAGACGGACTAGGGCGCGTAATACAAAACCGAGAATCGATGATTGAGCAACTGGAGTCGTCTTTGGAAGGAGCCCGGGCTGACTTAGAAGCATCAGAAAAGAAACTACGGGACCTCCTTTCAGAGAGGGAGACGGAACGACATTCTGCTCAACTGGGTGACTCAGAACTGCAGAAGGCTTACAGCCAATTGCAAGCGGAACTCGACTCGACCCTTGCAAGGGTCAGGTCACTTGAGGCCGACCGTACAATACAACAGAATGAAACCCTGCGAAATATTGAGGAAGTTGCAAGGCTTCAAGAACTAGCATCGGTTCAGTCCGAAGAAATCACATCACTCCAGCATGAAATATATCGAAGACAAAATGAGCAGGTAAAGTCTTCCAAGCTTTCAAGCTGTACTGTCTGAGCTCAAATTCCTTTTATTATTAGTCGGAGGAACAATCTTTCCTCGAAGTTGCGCAGAACGAGGTCGAGTCTCTGCGCCAAGAGATTGCCATAAAAGACGAAGAATTGGAGCGTCTTCGCCTTCGAACTTCAAACCTCAGTACTTTCCCCGACAAGCCTCATTCACTTAAAGATGAGCTCAACGATGAAGTCCTCGGCTCTCTTAAACTCGACTTGTCATCGTCGCAGTCTCATGTGCGCTCTCTGGAGGAGTCGTTGTTTGATGCAGAAGCCCGATCTCATGCTTTAATGAAACAAGTTGCTGCCCTAGAGGATCAGCTTACGACACGTCCCCAGATTCCTTCAATACGACCGTTTTCGCCTTCTGGTGGAGCCCTCGCTTCGAGACCGTCGAGTCGAGGGAGCCGTACTCGTAGTATATCAGGCTCACATTCTCTGAAACCTTCCGCGCTGGCCCGCTCTGCAATTGAGCATAATCTCTCCCCAGAAACGAGACACAAACGGAAAACTAGCTTGACTATGCTCAAAGCGAGAATAGATAGCGAGTTAGTAGCTGCTTCTGCTCATTCACAAGCAAATTCTAGAGCTTTGTCTCCGGTGCAGTCTGAATCATCTCTGGACGGGACTTCGAATGCTGGCTCGAATTACTCGCGTCATAAACTTCGACCCCAATTCATGGACGATTCGCATGTGTTCTGGTGTAGCTCCTGTCGGGGGGATCTGGTCATTCTCTGAAGTTCATCCTCAGGAAATTCGAATAGTCAATCTTATACTGACTGACACCACTTCTTTGTCTGAACGGCTTCCCAGCAAAGCTATAATTCCTGCCGTTTTGAAACCAACTACGGCTACCTTATACATATGTACATTACATAGTCCAAGGCGTGCGAAAACATTCTTGATTTCGTCCTTCGTCTCAGCTCGTTCGCGCTAATGTTCAATCTGCCACAAGTGAGGAATCCGACCGATTCTGGCTATGCTATGTTCATGATCAACCGGATTCCAATCTATTCCAATGTATGCATTGGAGATTATTTCTGATTGCATGATCGATGTCAAAGCGTTTCTTAGCAACCCAGTTCCGCACTGGCCGCTTGACCCGCTAACGTCTAACATTTACTGTCACGTAATCTTCACAGTTGTGGAAGTTGAGACTCTAGCGTATACATATTTATCGGCTAGTGTCGGCTTCCTTCTGTATGTCCCACTGATACCCCTCTGCCTCGCAGAGTCTTATTGCTTGTAGGCATCTTCCAAAGGTTAAATCGATTTCAAATAATATCATTTCGGCGATCAACTAGATTCTCTTGAACTTGATATCGTATTTGTCAACTCCACTATGCAACGCCCAGTACACGCCTCGTTCGATATTTTCTATCACTACTTCCTCAAGTCTCAAGGCTTTGACTTCATCTTGACTCGACGCGCCCAACAATTGTCCATATTCACCTCGGGCCCGGCGACATCTCACATCGACAGATCCTCGTGTTCTAAAGTATTGTATATTTCATAATCTGTCTATGTACATATGACGAATCCGTAGCTTTTAATATCCCAGATTCCAGCCTATCGAATACCGGGTTTCGAAACGATTGAAAAATAGTGAAGACTATATACTGGAACATCGAGTAAAACTACTTTGTGCCATCCTCGGAAATATTGCATCCAAGTATGTGACCCGTTCTACATATGCCCTTGTCCGGGAGAATCCACTGAGCTCCTCTCTTCTGCAGATACTATCGAAACGGCGATTCCAATGTAGATTAGCCTTTGTATCTGATAAAAGGTGTGTCTTCATTTGCAATGTTAACGATGAAGTGTTTTAGAACTGCGAATTCCTCATCACCTATCCGTAGAAATTTACCATGACAAGTACGACGGATACCATGAAACTACAACGAATGAAGACCCTCAAGAATTTGCACAATCACACCTCCCAAGAACCATCATCTTCCGTAAAAGATCCCAAAAGGTGTACTAGATCAACTTCTTCATCACTCTCCTTCTTCGCCTTGCACAAACGTAAATGTACTATCGACGTCGAACCGGGTGCCAAGAAGACGAAGGGCGATATAGAAATGGTCTGCACTCCGACTCAAGTCCCAGCTTTCTTAGAGTACGCTTGTATCTCACCATCTCAAGCTCCTTCTAAAAAAGATCTGCCACCACCGCTCTTCTCATCATCCTTTCCCGTGAACATGCCCTCACCACCTCCTGCATCATCTCAGCAAAGTCAAACTCGCAAGCTCAAATCACTCGTGATTTCTTCAGACCTGAACGCGCTTCTGAATCATGAGGAAAATCCCGAACGCTACACCAATCGACCACCTAGCCCTCTATCCGATGAGGCAGATATTACTCCAGAGTCCTCGCAGGTCGCTGCGGGGACTACGTCGCGTCCCGTTCACCCTTCTTTTTCACGTTCCCCGCCGATCTCCCCCTCTTTGCCTTCATGTTCACCGACGTCACGCCCTAGTACTTCTAGCTCCCCCTCTTCATCTGCGTCGTCAAACTTTCATACAGGTCCTTTCGGAAGTCTTATACATGGCGGAAATCATACGTGCGGACACACGTCCGATACAAGTTTGACTTCACTGGCTTCGATAGTGGAGGGTGCCGATGGTGAACCGTTGCTAAAAAGTCTACCTCCACCCCCACGACCAGGAAATAAAATTGTTCCCACTAAAGTGGCTAGAGCTAGGCCTGGGGTAGTCCCTGGTCCTTCGGCTAGTCTAACATCCAGACCAGTTGTCAAACCTGAGAAGGATTCTAGTGCGGCTGTGCACTGGCAGATATCTCGGGTTTTGGCAGGGGAAGACGCGTTCGCCACTACCAAGACGAAAATTCTGGACAAAACCTCGGAACAACACGGTGAGTGTTTTTTTCTTGCCATGGTACTAGTAGATTTTTCACTGCATGTGGCGTTTTTTGTCAGATGTTATCTGCGCTATTTTTTTCTTTTTTCCTGTTCCGATTCGACATGTCGCATCGACAACGGGCGTTGTGTTCGCGCTGTCGTGTCTGTTTGACGTGTTTTCATTCGTTGCATTCCGTTAGGCGTCTTTAATTTGTGGTTCTAGTGTTTTTCGTTATGTTGCACTATTTTCTTTTCGTTCTTCTCGTGTAATAAAATAGGTGGCGCTATTCCGGGTTTGGAGAGACGCTGATAGTGCGGCTCTTTGATCCCTCCTCGTACTCTTTCGAGATGGAAATTCCGAAATCACTCATACATTTACTGCCGTGATCTATCTACTTTGACGTCTTTGTGCCAGCTCGCTCTTTCTCAGTGGCCGTGCGGCATCCGTAATAGTTAATGCTAATGTGCCTCATTGTTTTTGTTAAATGCAGGACGACCATTGTCGGCATCGAAAGACTCGGACTTCAAATCCTCTAAAAGCGCCTCTCCCTCCATCTCTTCAATCCAGACAACGCAAACCATCCCACCCTCATATAATCACAGTCATTCGTTACTTCCCCTAACTTCATACGCTCCCTTAATTCAGAATCGCACGTCTTGTACATACAATTCTTCCCAGTCTGCGATCTCTCTATCCTCTTCAGACTCCACATCAACCGTGACACCTGGGAGGTTAGAAATGGAGGTCAAATCCACGCGTCCAAATGTGCGCTTACTTCCTTCCCTTCCCCCGGTTGCACCTTTCTCGAACCGTGCACATTCTGTCCGTCATTCCAAGTCGGCCCACAACTTAAATCACCATAGCGCGCCTCCAGGCACTGTTTACGCGTCTGCCGGGGATATTTTCAAACGAAAAGCTTCAAGGCGCGTAAAGGTCCTCAGTGCGGAAGATGTGCTGGGAGAGCTGTTTCGCAAAGAGGACGCGCTCGACTCATTAAGGATTCTTGCGAGGACAGGGACAGGGATAACGTTCCAAGAACAGGTACCTCTTCCTGTTAGCCCAAGTTCGTCACGCCATAGTCGAACTAGCGCGAAGTCACGTAGTACTCAAGGACTGGAAGAGCGTGTGGGGACGTCCTTTCTAAGGATGGCATTCGAGGAAGATGACGAAGAGGATGGCTCTGACAGAGAAGACGCCACTCAAATACATTCTTCTGATCTACATACAGTTGGAACCTCAATACCTACCGCACCTCGTCTCCGTCCTTCCCATTCGTCTGAGGTGTCTGTCATGCATTTAAACGAAGGGCATGTATTTGAGAAGGTTCATCCATACTCCGGTCATTATTCAGGTTCCAGACCAGCACGTCCATCTGCTTCTTCCGCGAAATCTGTTTCGTCGCGATCCTCTTCCTCAGCATCTGTACTATCATATGCATACGCTCCTACAGGAGATGAAAGATACAGCAAAGTCTTGAAGATGGGATCAAAATCAGGATCAACCGAGGTGAGTACGATCTGTCGCACTTTGTATGCATTTGGAGCCATTAGGACTGTTTTTTGACCACAATGATTTCCCATCATAGGGCTATGGTGGCAATGCTGCTGCTGCTGCCAATGTTGTTGTGCAAGATGTCAATAATGATGGAGTCTCACGTCGAAGTCAATATCGGCGGCAAAGACCTGCTAGAATTTCCATATCACCAACTGAAGATAAAAATGGTACACATTCACAGCACCCAACAACTCCCAACTCGAAAGCTCTTCCACAGCTTCCGAGACTTATTCCTCCTTCACCACTTTCTGCTTCATTTGAACGTAGCCTTAGTTTATCGGAGCACACAGTCTCCGAAGTTTCATTTGCCACTTTAGCTGTACCAGCGAGTCCAATAACGAATCCAGTAACGAACCAGATCCTGCCAAGTGCGGAAGATTTCTCGTTCAGACAACAAAGATCGTCCTTGGTCACTATACAGAGTGGCTCGGAGGAATCAACCTTTTCGAGAAGGCCTGGAAGTATCTCTACGCTTGCCTTTGGTAATCTGAAGTCAGGCAGTGGGAACGAGACATACGAAATATCCCTTGACTCCGATAAGGACTCAAGCAGCAGTGCGTAGTTACAGTGTCTGTATAATTACTTTACGGGGGGACTAACTATAATTATAATCATAATCGTCTCTTTCCGGATACTAGACTATCTGCGCGGGTACGAAGGGGATTACGATTCGGCTTCAGCGGAGTCTTCGTCAGAAGGAGAAGTTGACTTTGCCAAGTACTACGAGAGACGTGTGTCAGAGGATTTACAACACGTACAGCAGACATACAGAGCATCTCGACACAGACACAACTTCAATATTGAAAAGTCCAAGGAAACGGGGACTTGGAATCAATCACCGAGACAATACCGGCGGAGGACACTTCCGATGGATCGTACTAGAGGAACATCGTACTATTATTCAAGCGGAGACGAGCACGTAAGGTACCTCGAGGAGGTCGAGATCATCGATTTGCGGGCTGAAACGCAGGTGAGCTATACTTTGTTATTGGTAACTATCCAGAAAACTGCAGTTCAACGCCGGAGTTGGATTTCTCGGCCGTTTTACCGGCAATAATGGTTAGCGAGAGGAACGGAGCTATCCCACTCACCGCCTTTTGGTTTTATTTTCACGTTTCGTTTCTTGTCCTCTTAACCGTGTGCTGTCAACAATGACTGACTTAATCTCGTGTAAAATCACCACATCGATAGCGACAACAAGGAATGCCGCGTCGGTTAAGATCAAACTCCCACGCCAGCGATGAAATACTTGAGCCAGGGTCGACAGAAGCTTTTGTCGTCGACAACCAACATCCTTCCAAGCGCAGATATACGACCTTGACGACGAACACGACGCCCTCGAGTCCAGACGGAATTTCTACCACTTTAAGTGCCTTTCATTTTGTTGACGAGGATCCTTGGTCGAGCACAGAGTACGAGAGGGAAGTCGAGTGAGTATTTTGTTGATTATTCCTTTGGATATTCCTCACATTTTCTCCAGGCCAGAAGATCATAGGATTAGTATATCGAGTACAGTATACTCCCAATCATACTACGACCCATACGACGTTCTTCCTACCCCGCGAACAGTACCAAGTTTGCCTTATCCTCAGTCTGGACATCCAGAGGTGATAGATACCATGCGCAGAAATGCACGAAGCAATTATTCAGAGCTGGAAGACCGTGTTTCTTTCATGGAATTAATCTCGCCCACTACGGAGAGCAAGCCGCCGTTGCCGACAACGCCCAAGCCAGACTTTGCGACTTTATATTCTGCAGGCAGATCTAGTCGTAGCCTAGAGCGCCGACTACCTAATCAGGAACACGGGCGCCGGCCATATAAAATTTCGAATTCTAATTCCCGTACAAATTCTTACGACGACGACGTTAATATGCAACTGCCGCCCACTTCTAATAATCTTGACCCTCTTTCCCGTGCCGACCTTGTTCGCAAGTCTAGGAAACTTGCCCAGGTCTTCGGCCAGACTCCAAATGGGGCATCACTTCTGCCGACTGATAATTATCCAATGAGAAGGAGCTTCCTTGACATCACCTCCCCAACCTCTTCTCGTCACCATATCTCCAATTCTGTTGCCACTTTCCGGAAAACCTCTGTTGGTGACACTAAGCAGAAAGTTAAAGAGAACATGGATCGAGTAAAAGGGAAAGGAATTTGGCCTCCACCTGCATCGACCCATTATATTTCTGCTATTTCAGGCAGAAGACACTCTACTCCACTCACACCAGATGATTTCGATTTTCTCAATGAACTCCATCTTCAAGAGCCTATTTCCAGTAGCCAAACCGACCGTGAAGCATCGTCCATCTTCGGCAATGGCGAAGACGGAAACCTGATTGAAATTGGAGATGCACAACAGGTCGAAGGCGATAGTGCAAGTTTCATCGATTGGGATGACGAATTACCCGGACCCAATGGGACGAAAAATAAGCATCCCGTAGAATTACAGACCCAATCTCCTCCCGGTTCTCAGAACAGTTCTTGCCGTTCCTCTGTTTCTTCGCTCGCATTTGCACCACCATCCGCTTATCCCGGTGGGGCACCGAGAAACTCATTCACGCGAGAAGATTACATCGGGACTGAATTACCTGCCGCTCCATTTGACGACACTGATGATGAAGGAGGGCAAAAACGTGACATACAACAACATCTTGCCCGTCAACCGTCTCTGATTTCACTTGTCACCCCTTCACTCATGTCACCAGAAGAACGCGCAGAAGCTGAAAAGCGACGGAAGCGCGAGAAGCTTGCCAAGTTGCATCGTTTCCTCGGCTCCCGTGTCCCCACTGGGCTCGTTCTAGGTTTAGGACAGGCTGAGGAGGACAGCGAAAGTGGTTTGCCTGGCTTATCAGCTTCTTCCATGGGAGAAGAAACAGATGCAGAAGGATCTAGTGAAGAGAAGCGCTCGTGGAAGAAAGGTATGGTCAGAGTTACTAGGAGAAGGAGTGGAAGCGAATCGGGAATCAGTAGTGACTGGAGTGATATCAGAGACAGACGGAAAGATGATATGGGTGAGGATGAGAGGTTAAGGATGGTGAAGCGAGCGATCAGGCTTGAGAAGGTGAGTACCATCGAAAGATTCATTGAAACTCTTCTGATTATTCGATTCCTAGGTATTCGGAGTTGCGCCACCACAAACACTTTACGCTTATGGTCCCGGACATGTTCCGCATTCCCTTTCGAGCCCAGGCGTGATCACACCTTCAGTTGGTCCGACGATGATCCGATCGTCTTCTACCGGTACTACAGAGGCAATTTTGACTTTGAACCCCCTTCCACCCAAGAGGGGTCATACAAGACCTGCTTCTAGGGAGTTCTTATTACCTAAAGGTGATAGCACAGACCAGCAAGCTATTGAAGTCGAGATGGGAGATGTGTCGGGCACCCTCCGAGTCTCGAGACCCCGAGGGGCGTCTTTGGCCTACACTCATTATGAGCATTCATTGAATAGTTTGGGTGACATTTTGGATCGGGTTGGTTGTTTGTCTATTGTAAATCGTCATGCTCAACTGATTTCCTTTTCCCCTCAGGATGACCGCGCATCACTACAGGAGTTGCACGAGATCCTGTATCGGGCAGGCGATGCTGAACGACTCTCAGCAGGGTTTCGTCCAGAGCCTAACCAAGACTTCGCCGGCATCGATGGAAATCTTCCTAACAATGGCTCCGGATCGGCTCGATCGGAGCGAAGGCTTTCATTGCCTGCATTACCTGCACGGACGTCTATAGCATCTCTTAACTCTCTTGACTCTGTTGGATCTATACTGTCAAAGGTTTCTTTCGACGATGCAGACGTGGAGGCGAGTGATGGCACCTTCCAAGTCAGAAGGCGGCGAGCTGCGAAGCTCACCCAATTCTTTGGTGTGGACTATCGGGATCTAGTCCAGGATGTGTTGGACAGTATTGAGAATGGTGTTGAGATGGAGAAGGGAAGGGGCTTGTCAAGGCAGGAGGCGGAGGTAAGTTTTGATGATCAGGTCTTTTTTTCTCTTGCTGATATTGTTTGTATGTAGGACCTCTTGAGAAAATTAAGGACTATCAAAGGAAAGCGAACCGGAGTATTCTCATAACGTTCGAATTTCTTCCTTCAATCTTTTGTGATATATTTTGCGCGGCCGCTCCGCGCACACTTTCTTTTCGAGTCGAATTTCCGTTGATCTAGTTGCATTCATTTCATCATGATCTTCATGCCGCAATCGTATCTAATTTTCAAGCAATTGTTTTATTGCATATCGCTCCTGTAAAATATTATTACTATAATCACCTTTCGACCACCCATTACTCTCATACACTACGATAATTGTACTACTCATTCTTATAAAGTGTGCTTTGTTGCGGTTCCTTCACAATCAATGGCGACTCTAGTTTGGGGTGTATCAGGTGCAGTAGGTGCTCACGCATGCGCAGATTATATACAGTGACGCGCAAATCAAATCCACACCCCCCGATTTGGAAGGCCTTATGTCACCAGCCCAGAACCGTAAATCTGTTGTTCCGCTGCTCAGAATTATCGAATTTTTGAGGGTTCAAACAGCTTACATTGCCACAAGCAACTCTTTATAGTAGAATCAACATGCTTTACAGAGTGTAGCATACAAAAAATGTTCACAAAAACAGTTTAATCACAAAATTTCCAAATCGGGGGGTGTGGATTTGATTTGCGCGTCACTGTACGTATACAAACTGGTAAATTTCAGTAATCCCGACCATATGTACATACGTTGTGTCTCTAACGTTGAGCATCAAGAACAATCAGCTCATCCAATTGATACCTTCTCTTGTTCAGACCCTCACGCAATATCCCTTCTATATCCTGTCCCCTCTTAAAAATGATATCACCTCCTTGCTTCGCAAATGACGATTGCCCCCAGATTTTCATCTTCGGAATAGCAAGGCGGATACGCTCCATGACAGCTAGCTGGTTCCTGATACTAGTTTTACAAGACCACATCATCTCAAGGCCAGCATTCAGGAACACTATGATGGTGGTCCACATTATACGAATACAGCACATAATGAATGGAAACTTACCAGCGTGATTCTCATCATCCTCAGCATAACAATCTGCCGCCTCTAAATAGTACCGTGATGCAGAAAAATATTTATCCATCACAGAAGACGATAATGAACCGTTCTGAGCTTTCATACGGTTTGCCTGAACACGATTATACATAGCCTTTAACCTGCGATTCAGTGGCAAAAATCAACAATGGGGTGGCACAGAAAGTAAGAGAAACACACGAAAGCGCTTGTCCTTTAGGTTTGTAATAGTATGCCGAAACAAATGCAGGATGGGAATCACGAGGAGGTATGGTGGCAGCATTAACTCCTGCAATGACTTCATTTGCCTCTTGGAGCGTTGCTTCCAGAGTGGCATCGTCCGCTTTGGCAATCACCTAAATGTGTATCAAGTAAATGAATAAACTTGTCCACGAGAGCATGTTCGATATACCTTCAAGAGCGCTTCCAAATGAAGCATTTGAACGCCACGCAGGAACGTTTCTTCAAACATGACACCTCTGTATTCCTTTCGTATGTCTTTGAACCGCTCTCGACCCCATTTAATGATTTCAATAGTTCGCCCAAGAAATTCGACTTCAGCGACGTGGTTTTGGTACAGCCCACCTTGATAAAAACCTTGCATTATCCACGCCCTACATAGACGGTTTTTGCCGAGGCAATTTGCATGAAACATGAAGACATACCTAATAGTGGTGGTCAGAGCTGGGGATGTAGTGTGCCAACCTTCCTCCTCGAGGCGTTCGAGAACTTTCTGCTTGATGATATCCGGGCCCTCGTGGGTCCATGCTTTGAAGAACTGTGCTTCGCCCAAGACTGAAAAGACGAAACTTAGTTATGTTCAGCAATTTACCGACGCACAAACCCTGTTGATTGTACTTTTGAAGAAATTCGGGTCCATTTATATGGAAGACGCGATGATCTGTGAGTATGGCATTGGAAATAAGCATGAGGGCCTGCATCAGAGGGTGCAGAGCCTTAGAAGAGAAGAAATTGATAGAACGGACAGCCTACACTGGTGGATTGAAACCTTAGCTGGCCTTGCGTAGTAGCCAGTGAAAGTTGGCGAATGCCTTCGGTAAACTCTGTATAAGCGTTAGCCAAAGCCCATGCCTGAAGATTTATATGTGAGTATATACTCGTAATGCTGAAAACACATTGAACTTCACCGAGCTTGTATAATTTCTCTGCTCCATCAAGTCAGGAATCATCCTCTGAGCACAAAACCAGGGGAGATCCCTCTGGTTGGAAGGTGCGTGAATAAGGTGGCTCCCTCCAGATGTTCGTAATTCATTCAATGCAGACTCAGCTAAAGTGAGTCCTTTTTCATATTCATCCTCCCTTTGGTTACGCTGAGCAGGAGTGAGGCCCTCTTTGGGTAGCTTATCAAGAGATTTTTTCCAAGACGGGATGCTCCTATACGGTTGTCGAAGGGCCTTTTGGAAATAAACAGAATGAAACGGATCTCAGAGATACAACGAGGACTGACATCTTGAGCAGTAGCAAGTCTGGCATAAGCTTTGGAAAACCCAGGATCGATTTCAGTAGCCTATCCATGGAATGTTTGTTTGAGAGGTTTTAAGTGCCAGCTTATCAGACTCGCCTTTGTGGCATCAGACTCTGCATCAAGGTAGCTAGGAAAGGTTTAGCTCATGAGCTTATAGCATAACAGTAGAGTCGAACCACTTACGTCTTCATTTTCAGACGACAAGCAACTCTGTTGGAGTATAGAACTGCGTTATCGCCACCAAGCTGAAGAGCCTCAGTGTATTTTTCAGCAGCAGCAACATATTGCTTCTGAGCGAAGAGATTATTCCCTTCTTCTTTGAGCTTTTTTACGCGTTCTTCAGTCGACATGAGCCACAATTTCGGAGCAAGGAAGAAGATGGGGGATTAAAAGAAGGTTCAAATCGGTGTACAAAACATGACGTAAAAACAAATCAGATACATATAACATCTGCCTCGTTGCACTCGTATCTCGGGCTCAGAGCCCACCGCACAGAGAGTATTTGTACCTTTCATTGCTAGGAATTCAAATACAGTGATCCTGTGAGATCAAGTGGTGGTGATCCAAAAAACTACCGTTGCAAAACTCCCACATATCAAAGCGAGTTTTACCGATCTTCTTTTGGAACTGGATCTCGAATAACGATACCCGGAGTGAAGGCCAATAGGGAGTACATGGCAACTACTATGGTCCGGTTCATCGAGGCATATCAGCTGGTCTGCGCGTCGTTGAGTAGTACCCGGAATCCCCGGTACCTCTTTGAAATCTCTCATTGGCGGTCCAGTATCAACAAACCGGATATTTGATCGAGCTCCAACAGATTGAGTGTACAAAAAACAGAAAAAGCGGGCGAAAAGCAATAACCTCAAAGTACCGACCTTCACTACCTATCCAAATCCCGCATCCCGCATGTAAACGTCACTCATGCTCATACCTGGGTCTCCACCCCGCCCACTAGAACCTGTTTTGCCAACGACAGCACCGTGCACCGCTTCAATGTTTTCAGTCCATTTCTGTAGCGCGGAATATCGTTTCTTTTCCAGGCTTTGTCTATGGGGAAGAAAGAAGATGGGCAATGTCGGTAAAATAATAATCAACTTAGGTTATATGAACACACTTTCGATCAAGCTCTAATCTCATGCCAACTTGGTCTATTCGGCCTTCAACTTTGCCTTCTAGGATAAGTCCGATGAGAAGATCTTCGACTTCTTGTATTTCGACATTGAGTTGCTACAATGGTGTAAGATTTCAAGTCAAAGTGGCTGTGACTGTGATTGATATCTTACCTTCGCAAGGAAAGACAGTTCTAGACGGGAGTATGGCTTGATTAGGTCGATGAGGTATTGTGTTCGCAGACTGCGAAGCAGCTCGCCAATGTAAGCTCTGATGAAGGAATCACCTAGGATGGTTGCGCCGCTATCTGCGTACCAAGGGTCAAGAAAAATTCGAAGAACATGATGACTACTTGCCTCGAAGAATCTTCTCTGCAGAGTGCACCTCTCGTCTCTGATAGGCGTCGACGAGGTCAGTCATTGCCTTGATCTCGGGATCATTCTTATATCTATGAGAAGAAATATGTTTTTTAACTCAGACCAAATGAGCCAGCCAGACGCACGGCTTTGTTTCCTGACTGTCGAATGGATTAACTTCACTTCCCATAAGCATGTTTGCCAGGACAAGATATTTCAACACTTGGATTCTTTGCGGCGATCCGGCTTCATCGTAATTGCGGAACGACTCAAAGAAATCTTCGCTAGCCTTGTCCCATTGACCTGAAACTCATTCGTCCATACTCAGAACAATGAAACAAAGTCAATACATACGTTCACCCATCCACATTTTCCCGCCACATTCCTTGATGACACCCATGATACGCGGATGAGGGATGGCAGAACGGACGTTGTTCGTGGCATTGTAGATCTCTTTCAGCTTTTTGAAATTCCGCGTTTCGTTATACATTTGGATTTCCAATGCGTAGATTTCAAGTAGTTGGGTACCGCGCTGCGATTGGTCGTCGCCATCGCCTGCAGGACCGGTAGCAACATGGAGATCGCGAATGAGCTGTGTGGCGCGCGTAAATTCAACTTGAATCAAAGTTCAGCTGGTAGCGTAAAGACCTTGGATAATCGTGTGTACTCTTTCCGATCCAGCCATAGCTTCGCCAGTTTCAAGTTTGTTTTGGCCGACAGACGCTAATTTAGATATTCAGTCGCGTGGAATGCAAGATCAAGTAGAATAACACATACGTCGTTCTTGGCTTCCTCCAAGGCAGTTTTGGTCGCTTGATAGAACTTTTCCAAGACGTCAACTTCAACTGAGCCACCCTTGCCACCTCCAACATAATCCAGAATCCCGTTGATCGTCTTTTCAGAGTAGTTTCGAGTGACAGCGGATTTCGTGTATGTCAGGAGTTGGATGTAGGTTTGTAGTGCATCATTTGGTCGTCTTAAAACAAGATAAAGTAACTTTGTAGCTTGCTTCAAAGCTTTAAAGCCCCTACCGCGTGCACATATCGTCAGCATCCCAATCGACAAGAAGGCATCAAACACACCAATCTCCTTTCTCTTTTTCCTGATCTACGATTGCGCGGAATTCCTTCAGAGCACCTTCAGGATTATCTTCCTTCTTCGCTATGGAGAAGATATGGTAGGATATCCCTAGCAATCACAGGTGAAACCTCCTACACTTGGCTTTATAGTACATGTTTTCGACGTCGGCGCTACCAGACTCTTCAGCATCCTCGCCGTCGGAATAGTCAAAGCCATAGTCCTATGCACGCGATGAGAGCAAGTAAGAGTTGATAAGTGGCACAGCGGACCTCGTCGTCGCTTCCTTGCATGTAATCAGCGTCATCATCATCCATTGTAGCACTAGGTGTTCAAAAGAGATCTGAATTGTATTCGCGTTGAATGGTGCACGTATAGACAAGGCCAGGGTTCAAAGTTCAGGCCCACGTGCAAATGGCGCTTCTTTTCCGTTCCCTATGCTCTCATCGACAAAATGCTGAAGCTATCAACTCTTCATACATATCTCAATCAAGTTCTGGACCTGCCTGACCTGCATACAGCCATCCTCCTGACGCCAACTGGTCAATTAATATCTTACGCATCAGATCCATCTCGCTCCAAAGAAGATGTCCGATCCGTCGTTGGACTTAGTGGAGATTCTTTTCTCGAAGTAGAAGAGCAAGGTTTTGCTACATTTGAGATCAAGGTACGGCACATTTATTTAGGGCTATTCATCGTATTCATTTTCCTAGTAGGGAAAACCTCATCTGGGATCAATTTACGTCTTGGCCGTGAACGAGGCCCAAGACGAGACTCAGGATGGCTGGCAACCTTTGATGCTTTTGGCTCTGAACTTTTCCAATGGTTATGATCAGGGAGCGGTACGGTTAAAGGTGAGTATTCATTGCTACCTAATGTATTTCCAATCAACGTTCACATACGTGTTCAGGCCAAAGCTCTTGCTGCTCATCTTGCAAAATCATTAAGCAAATATCGGGACTATCTCGTAGTCCCAAGGCCGCCCCCGACGTCGTCGAACATCTCGTCCCCAACTCCTGTACGGTGACAGCCCATGGCGTTCACTCGACGAGACAATTTTCCGTTTAGTCATGGGAAGGTATGCAAATGGCGCACGAGAAGCGGCAATGTTATTTTCTACGGTATCGTTTGATCAGGGATTACAATAATATTGTATTTTACTGTATAGTATGAATCTGGTGTGAATTGTCGTGAACCAAATATTGGCTCTGAGAGTTTTCATGAGGTTTTGCTGTGGTTTTCGCAGATTACACATAACACCGGGTTTCTCATTGGACCGATTTGGTCGCCAGCCATACACCGGCACATTTGCCTTCTCTTCTTCCTGCACCAAGTCATATCGAAAGCGAGCTGGATCGCTTTCCACGTCGCTGTCGACACCTGGCGGAGCATGCGAGCATGGTCTTCGCCCGTCCGCAAAAATGCTCAGCTCATTCGATGTAGAAAGCACGGTATTCTCGCTCATAACCTCAAAACCACTGTACAACCGAGGACGACAGCAGTCATAAATTCCGCAGAGCTACTAAATACTCCTCGGCCAAATCCATTCGTCCTTTTGGCCTCCGAGCTCGACTATTTACGAGGGAACCTGCTGAGGTTACTCGGCTCAGCCCACCCGACTCTGCACCAACTTGCTCAACACTATTTCGCGAATCCTTCGAAGCAAATACGGCCATTAGTAGTACTACTCCTCTCACGAGCGACAAATGGGCTTGGAAACGAGTGGGAACAGAAAAAGTGGATCGCAGATTGCGAACGCGTCAGTGGCCGACATGAAGAGCTCGATCGTACATTGACGCGTCCAGGCGTTCTAAACGACTGTAATCCTAATATGTCGGACGACTCTGCCTCTTTCCAATCTTTTTTCTCTCTACAAACACCCAGAATCCTACTAGAAGACCCTCCATTACCATCCTCCTATGAAATCAATCAAAATCCGGCACTCGTCGACCCCCCTACCATCCTGCCCGCCCAAATACGTCTAGCACAGCTTGTGGAAATGATACACGTTGCCTCTTCACTCCATGACCAAGTCGCCAACGAAAGCAGTTCTCCTTCGGATGGTACCGGCAATAAACTAGCCATCCTAGGAGGCGACTTCCTTCTTGGAAGAGCAAGTACTGCTTTGTCGCGGCTCGGAGATGACGAAGTTGTTGAACTTGTTGCCACTGTCATTGCGAACATTGTCGAGGGCGCTGTTTGGAAGGCTGGCAATGTCGGTACGCGAGAAATCCTAGCACTAGCTTCTCCTGCGCAAGGATGGAACAGGTATCTCAATAGAATATACCTTGGCTCTGCGAGCCTTCTCGCAAAGGCTGGACGAGCGGCTGTTATTCTTGGCGGTTCCAAAGAAGGAGAGCTGTGGAAAGAGATTGCATACATATACGGTTTACACATCGGGTTTGCAAATCAGGTTCGTGCTAGTGTCTCTCTGTCTTCTCAATCATGTGGGAATGACCTTCATTCCAGCTCATGAAGGATGTGGATGCATATGAAGAGGACAACAACAATTTCGATGCAGGTTTGACAGGCCCGCTATTGTATGCATGGGAGGACCATTCACATCTCAAACCCATTATTCAACGTCAATTTTCCGAAGACGGCGACGTTGAGCAGGTCCGCCATGCCGTTCGTTCTTCATCTGGTTTAGGTCGAACACGGAAACTAGCACTGACACATTCAGAAAAAGCTCGAGAGATACTTCGTTTTCTACCAGACAGTGATACAAAAGACGCTTTGGAAGAACTGACATTACGCGTGGTACATAGAACGGATATGATACATACATAGTTTCATTTATTTATACTCCTGTTTCATCCAGTTCTTTTTGGACCTCTGTATTCGTACGTCAAGAGCCTGTAACTAGAATTTATCTTTAGGGACCTAGTTTAATACACCCACCCCCGTCAAATAACGAACTTGATTTTTTTCCTCATTTAGGTCTATACCACCCACTACCCTTCGAATATCCTTCCAAATTGATGATCTCCGTCCTTCGAGGTGATGCTAGTCGACATGTCAGACGATGCCGCTCTCGTGAGTTTCGTATTGGAATACACATGCTCGCTGAAAATATCCAATACCTCTTTCGGTCGAATGTGCTCTGGCAAAGCCATTGAATTGAGTGATGCCAGTGCCTCTCGTGCTGCTTCGAAATTCGGCGCAGACTCACACACTTTTGTATACGTCGTGACGATCCCTTTTGCCTTGGAGACGCATTCTAGATCAGTAACTCCTCGTAAAAGCCCTAGAGCTATATTGATAATGCCTTCCGGAAGGCGATTCTTTGGGTGTGAGTTGTGAAGGTGCAAAGCATCGTCGAGATAGCGGATAAGCCGGCTTTGGGAGCGGAGCGAGAAAGGTTGGCGAGACGAGTCTAGGTCAAGCTGCAGGTAAAGACGTCGGGTGGTATTGAATGCTTCATGTGGTAAGGAAGAGCCCTTCAAAAGGTTTTCGAGAAATTCCAATATCAGGAGGAAGCCAGCTTGTCGGAGGAGTACTTGGAACCTATTCTGTCGATCTAGAATTTCTTTGACATATATTAAGGATTCCTCCTCGTCGCCTATCAGGACAACCAATACGAGGTCCTGAAGATGGCGGGATAAAGAGTCCAGGGATACGTATGCTGAGGCCAACAACATACTTCCTTGTTCCGTGTCAAACCTTTGCTGGATATCCCAAGCTTCTTTGTCAATGCGATCTATCATCGACCGCGGGTCGCTCTGGGGCAGCGTATTTTTAAGGGCATGCAGACCTAGCTTCTGATATCTTTCTGGCAAATTTCCGGTACGAGTGTAGTTGAGTAGTCCTGTTTCTAGGTCAAGGATATGGTCGCTGAACATATCTAGTAACGATCTGGCGATTACTGCCGCTGTCGACACTGCATAAGCCTGCCACATTGAGAAAGTTGCATCTGGTAGAACATCAACGAATAACTCACAGCAGTGCGGGGATGCATCCGGGATATATCGTTGGATGATCTCTATTGTTCGTAAAGTGTGCTCGTCGAACCTAAGCATTCCCCGAGTCACGAGAGGCTGCAGGTCTGGCTGGCTGTAGGGTGTATGGGGCATCGGGAGTGTCATCATTGTCAGAGACCATATTGCGGACAGAGTCGATATGCAGCGCCTTTTGGCCCATGCTGAACTTGAATCTATGTTACAATTGGCGAGAAGTCGAGTAAGGCGAAAGCCTAAACGCATGGACGGATCGTTCCGATCGAGCAGGCGACGACACAGGAGCTTTGCACTGTAGTCGAGACCCGCTACGACATCTGGGACAATACTCGCGAAGAGCTCGAGGGTACTGTCGTCTGGTGAGTACTCAAGAGTCCAGCAAATGGCTCTGAAGTCACGCTCGTCGCGCTCATAGGATATGTCAGTCGCTTCCCATTCGCGTACCTTCGCCAATGAACAGTCAGGCGGTACAGGCGAAGTACCACCTTGACTAGTTTCTCGGACAATGAGCTGTAGTGAGCAGAGAATTCTCCACCATATTTTCGTTAGAGGGCTTCCATACGGACAATCAAAATAAAAAGTGGGAAGAATAGATATGAGGACGTAAAGGATTGCAGTTACCGAAAGCAGACCAAAGATCAGATAGCCAATCCCTCGGTTGACAGGTTGTAAGAACAATACGAGGCCGGCAAAGAATAAAAGCAAGGAAGCGTGTAAGAGCATTGGGATGGCTGTCACTATGCTCTTCATGTGGAATTTTATCAGGCCCTCGTAGAGGTATGTACTGATTCTGGCTCGTTGGTACGGAATATCTCGTCCCACGGTCGCCTGTAAATAATTGCGAGACCACTGCTGTACAAGAGTAGCTGAGAGAGCCGCAGTAAGACTCAAGCTCAAGCTGAGAAACCATAGTATGTTACAAGCGAGGGAGGAAGTAGAAGGTACGAAGGAATTTGCATCAAGGGCTTTAGAAACAGATGGGATCATGGTTAAGGTTGTGTCGTTTGTTAGTTCGCGATAAATCTGGGCAAGAAGAATGACTGTTGCGTCAGAGTTATCTGGAACTAGGTCCTTGTAGCTCTCAATAATGAATGCAGTCACGCTCGCAGAAAATAGTCCCGCCTGCATAAGTGGATTGATGAAATGAGAAAATGATGAAAGAAGGAGAATTATTTAACAATGTAAATTTTACCCAAGACGATGAACTTACAAAGATAAGGATTGCATCCATGTCACCTTTCCAGCTTTCAGTTATTCTCTCATTATTTTTCTCTGCCTGATCAAGATACAAAGACCAGATTTTTGTCGAGGGATCGTCATACCGACGAGGCGGTGATAGATTACTCCTAGTATTTTCTACAGACAGTACAGAGTTAGGACATGGCACATCAACAATGAAAATGAAATGGTGCTTACCGCTCATGGTTGGATATGTATTAAATATCTGCTAGTTAGAATAAACCAGCTTTGACATGTAATTGGAAGGAGGAAAGAGAGAGAGCGCCCAATCGGGATCAGGAACATGATCGACAAACATCCCACGCCACAGTCAATACTTGACTTTGAATGCTAATTGACTCAATGCTGAGCGCTTAACATTGCTGTTAAGTTTTTTTTCAAGGGCACTACGAACCCTAGATTACTAGAAATTATTCTGCATAATCGTGTCGCGTATCTTCTATCTTAGTTATTTCACGGAAAAATCTAAAATTTTACTTCCACGGGATTGGCGTCTGGGGTAAGTAGATCCGGCTCGGGAATCTTAGAACCGGTTTCTTTCATTTCAGGAAATATTTACTCTTCTCTCTTTCCACCCAACCTACACTCATTCCTGCCTCCTCCCATCATCCTGCATTCCAAATGCTTGCGCGAATTTCTAGAGGAACTGCTCACGCTCTTGGCCTTACTTTCACGCGGGGGAGGTATCCACATCGTTTGCAGGATTCGGTGTCAGTGACAGAAGACTCGGAGGAGGTGGTACGTGATCTCAAGCGTAATTTACATCTTTGAAGGTTTTGTCTTATAACACAAACAGATTATTGATCTGGACATTCTTCTTTATCCCGTCCATGACTTTCTCATCCCATGGTGGCGTTATGCCGGCGAGTGTAGACGAACCCTTGCCCCAATGTGCAATAGCCTACAGAATTTGCTAAGCGACGACGTGGAACGTATCGCACAACTTCTTCTTTCCTTGGAGCTTTTGGTGGAGGAAGAAGAGTGCGATGTCTATCACGAAGGCGAAGATGTTGAAGTAAGTGCGATCCCAATGTATGCTCACATTAGTGTTGAACTGTTTCGTAAGGACACAGGATCTCCTTGTTCAATGAACATTGGGCCGGAAAACCAGTCCTCAGCTTCGTACCACGAACGTCCGCCACATAGACAACATTCCCATCCTGTGAGTATGCCCGTGATCTTCATTTGTATAAACATGGCACTGAACGCTTTCGAATTGGAAACCATCAGAAAACACCTCTTGTGATACCTGGTTCCCACATATCCATACCTACAATCATTATAACTCCTTGTGAGACACAACGACACGAGACTTCTGCTCTTGTTCCATTACAAGATTACGCGTTTGGATCGCGATTAACCGTTCCTTGCCATCGAAAACTGAATCAGGCCTTTCCCCCGATGGCCCGGGCAGTTCCTTCAATATACATCTCATCGGATCTTCATTGGAAATGGATGAATGGCCACTGGCAAGCACTTTTGCCTGGATTGGATGAACAGATCTCGAAAGGAATGTATTCGAGGGCAATATCCCGAAGAAAACCCACTTCAAGGCATTCTCGGACTTCTTCTATCTCAAGCAGTACTTCTCATTCTTCGCGCTGTTGAGCTGTAAGCCTGTATTTGCCCTTATTCCGATCACATTCTTTGTATTTTCAGTAATCGTCAATGCAATTTGTGAACAGACATTATACACGATACCCTACTCGACAATCCTAAATATTATAAACTACTATGAGATAATACTACAAACCATATCAATGTACATGAGGCTCTGCGGCACCTTCAGAAAAAAAGTCCTCATCGTCTAGGCCCCAAGCTCGCGTCGCGTCTACTTCTAATTGTGAGTTTGCGAGAGCGTCTGGAGTATTTGCATTGCTCGCGTCTGATATCGCACCCGCTGGATCATCTAGTGCTCGTGGCGATCTTGGACCTGTTAAACTGACACGGCGTCCAATAGTGGGCGAGGGCGGTGTAGATGAGAGCGTCAGTGATGCCCGCTTTCGAGTATGATCATCCTTCGTAGCGATTCCCTTCAACACGTCCTGAGCGGAAGACATAGTTGGCTGAGGAGGCATCAAACTTTGACTTGAAGGATTAGGTGACTGCTGTGGGATAGAAGAAGAGTTCGTGAGACTGGCTAGACCAGCGCTAGAAGGAGTACGGGCTGGCAGCGGTGGCGGACGAGAGGGTGAAATAGTCACGGGAGAGGGCCTGGGAGGTAGCGGAGGTGGAGGCACGCGTTTGGATAATGACGTCATCGAAGCCGGCAGGACAGGCGCAGCTTGTATGGCACTCGGTTCTGGTTGGGACAAAGTGCCATTACTTGTTGAAGCCAAATCTGTTTCCAGTGACAACGCAGGTGAAGAGCCAGCCGCATCTTCAGCTAGCCCATTGTGAACCCCGTGAATTTCCGAATTCGAGTTATTCGAAGCGGCCTGCTTCCATAACCGATACATGGACTGCAGTTTTGGATTTTTCGACAACGAGCCCATAGAACTCGCCCCTAGAGAGCTTAAGTTCGAGAGCGTGGAAGAACCCTGAGATGTTGTTCTGCCCCTTTGCTTATCCTTTGTCTTGTCTTCCTGTGGTGATGGCGGGACGTAACCCAAAGACATGACTTCTCCTCGATGACTCGCGTGAATGCCTGGTATCGACATGGTTTTGGCTTGTGGCTGCACATGAATTGGCGCATGGACCGGTGCTACTTCATCTATCGAAACATCCGGGTTAACATGAGAGCGAGAAGAAAGTTTTGCTTCGTCAACACTTATGGTAGAGGATTTAGTCGAAGTTGTGGAAGATGAGTTTGAAGCCGACGAGGAAACCGACATGATTTGGTTATGCATATCAGAGGCCCCTCCATTTGAATCGAGAATGGGCTTGTTAGGATATGACGAGGAATCCCGGATACTAGATGAAGATACAGACGAGCCACTAGAGGAGACCAAACCATTATCAGAGAATTCAGTGTTTTGTGAGGAGAGGTTCGTATTTGGGGGAATAGCGATCGGGGTGGATGTAGCCGAAGGTGTTAAGCTTCTACTGGGTGAGAGTTCTTGACTGTGTTCTACCCGCCCCTTTCTCTCTGCAACTGCAGCCCGGACTTCGGCATAACTCGCGCGTGTTTTCTGAGAATTAGACGAAGCGCCACCCAGTGCACTCATCGTTCGTGAGCGTGAGTGAGTGAGTCCTGAGCTCTCTCCCACTGTGTCATGATCGGGGATATCCTCATGTGAAGAGCTTGAGGACGATCCTGGCGAAGGTTTATTCATACCACCCCATTTCATTCCCCACTTCCGCATAGTCTCCTTCGCAGTATTACTCAGAGCTTGTTTGTCGGCTGCGCGGCTCTTGAGCGTCGTAAGAAAGTTGTTTGGACTAGGCGGAGTATCAGGCGTGGGCGCAGGGACTGCGAGAGACGATCCATCGTTGTTTTGCCCTATGCGAGTGTTGTCTGATGCAGAAGAAGTAGATAACTCGTTAGACAACTCGTTCACTGTTCCTGAAGAACTTTGTGAAGCTGAGCGTTGCTTAACGAGCGGTACAGCTAGAGATGATGGAGTCGTTGCACCTTCCTCGTCATTCTCTAATATAGATTCTGCATTCGGGGTCGACTGCGATCTGACGGCTGGAGTCTTCCTTGTATCTACATCCAATGTTCGTCCCCGTGACTCACTCTCCATATTGTTATCCGAGGAGTACTCGGCATCCGTATGAGTATTTCGTACGCTAGAGAACCATGTTTTGCGTCTATTTGATGAAGCGTCCTCAGGCATTGTGTATGAAGGGACTAGCGATGGAGGTTCAGCAGCCGAGGAGGAAGTTTCTTGAAGAGAGGAAGATTTATGAACGGACGGCGGGAGAGAATCTGTAGAAGTGATTTCATCGTTGGACAAAAACGGGTCTTGTGGAGGTCCTGCATCTGATGCAGTCGGTTGAGCTTCATTTGGGATCACGAAGCCAGAGTGCTTTTGGGCAGCGTCCGCCCATATACCACCTCTAGTCATGCCTCCCCTGCGACTGGTGTCGAAAAAAGCAATGTCGTCCATGTTCGGCATCACAATCGACTCCTGAATCTGCGTTGCCAATAGCATTTAGCGTGGAGGTGTGTACGAGCAAATCAGTACCTACGATGGTTTTTAACGATGATTCGATAGTAGACAGGATCATGTTCCAAGTAATCTGACGATCACTAACGATCGGTTCTACATTGAGGACCATCTTGGGCATCTGGGTAAACGCATACCATATTCGATTGCTCGGTGGACGCTTAACCTTTATGAGCAGATTGCCCTCGAGCTCTCTGAGCACCGCGGCAAGAACGAGCTTCACAACGTAGGGCTTAAAGCGAGCGCCAAGATTTATGGTGGCAGTAGCCTGTAGGGTTATGCGTACTTCTCCCTTGAACGCGACATGTACTTCCATGGAAGCGTCACCCTCCCTGGTCAGCTCCTTGAGCATCGGTTTACTAAAAACAGGAGTCCGGTTGCCGACAGATACTTCGGTGACAAGGATATCGTTAAGAAAATTGGGTCGTTTCACTTTGGAGAGTTTCTTCATAAGCCGGCCAATGATAAATGTTTCAAGATGCTGAGTCTTGTAAAAGCTATAGAATATCCGGCCAAAGATAGCATTGAACCAGCGCATAGGGATGATGTCTGGTTGCTCGTCCAATGTAGACACAAGGAGGTTCATGTCTGAGGGTGAAAAAACGGTTTGAAGAGCATCAAGAGTAGGTGTCTGAGCGGGATGTTGTGAGGCGTGCACCAGAGCAAAATACCAGTCCTCCATTTCCACCGTTGAGCGCACGAATATGAACCAAGGCGACTGCTGATCCAGGGCTTGCTCTCTCGCCATAGCTTGCGCCGCTGACTCCGCCACTTTCCTAGCCTTCTCTCCTTCCTTCGTCCTTTCTCCGTCGTCGTTTTCATTCAGCTTCATTTCTCTCGTCAAACTCGGCATGACCTTCACATCCAACTTCGGTTTCAAACAAATGGAATTCCTCTTCGTAAATAGCTCGCCGTCGAGCAGACCCTCTGGGTATATGACTACGTCGTGACTTCCCAGCTGAATTGCCGCTTCGCAATCAGTCATTGTCTCGTCCTCATATAGATAGAGAATTTGTCCCTTGAGTACGACATACCACATGTCCTTGGGCCGCGAACGTTTTGGATCCTTGGACCGTGCATCGAGGAAGGAGCGTACAAGGGTAACGTAGCCACCATCGAATGTCGATTGCTCGAACGTCCGTCTGACTGTCAGCCAGCCCTTCCGCGTCTTTGGCATGTCCTGCACATCCGGGACATCCTTTCCAACATCTTCCTCAGTCACTATGGATTTTGCCTTTGAATCTTCAGAGACTGGTTCTGAGGTGTATATGGCGTAGGCAACCAAAGCGCATAGAAGGAGAGGAACTAAGGTAAATCCACCAAGAATGTACACATAGAATATGATTTTGAGGGACATTTTCCGAAAAGAACGCGTTCTCAAGCCAATGAGACGGTTAAGATCCTTGATGTCTTTAGACGTCTGTCGGTCATTGGAGGTGCACGTGGCCCGGGTATATGGGCGTCTAAATAACGTATTGTTGAAATTTAGACAATTTACATGAACAGTAACTATAACGAGGCTCGGTGCGATGCAAAATGTGAGAGAATACAAGTACAATGAATCCGGGACGAGCAACGCAATAAAATAACAAGAAAAGAAAAAAAATCTACCAGTCCGGCCACAGTTCGGTCAAGTTCGAATCATCTTCGGGCGTGTCTTTTTGTTTCAACCAACGATCAGGAATCTGAACACAGTGTATCAGTGACCCTCCCCCGGATATTGAGTAGCATCGCACCAAAGGAAAGTAGCGTTCCATTGCACTCATGAATCGTTGCCGATATTGCCTAGGCGTGATGATAGTCGGTTCACCTCTACCTCCACCCAGGAACGCAGTCTCTTTGACCCAACTCTCCAACTTCTTGTCCCAAGTGTATGTTCGAATGTAATCTGGATGCGAAGAATTAGTGACTCGACACTATCTAGTTATGTAAACTCAACATACCAACAATCCCCACTACAAGTTCATTGTTATGGCTATCGACCTGAACAAACACATCAAACAGTTGTACGCAACAAACAGGAAATAACCTACACCGCAAACAAGAGAATAATCCATAACATTGATATCTGCCAAAAACTTGCTGTCGTTGTATAAAGCGCCACGTAATATACGTTTCGAGTGCTCCCTGAGATAGAACGGCGTAATATGGGCGGCTGAAATGCGCTAATAAGTGCTCTGAAAATTGGAGAAGTAAAATCTCCATACTTTGTACAAGATTCTCATCTAATAAGACTTCGTTCTCTCTACCAGTGGACTGAACGTGTCGATTGCGAGTAGAACCTTTCAAATCATAGATCTGAAAATGATGAGTAACATAAAACATTGAGAGTGAGATGATCACCTTCGAAAATCGACGATCATAGAAAAGATTTTCCATAACCAGCAAATTCATCTGCTTGGACTTTCCTTGACCCTTGTCGCTAATCCCGGTCTTCTTGAATGTGAGCTTGTAGCAGCCGAAGACCTTTGCTAGGAGCGTAGGCCTATTCGCGGAGACAGCTGAAGACATGTAATCGAAGTACGCTGGAGCAAATGTTTCCATGGTTTGTAGCTCGGGTCTGGAAAGCTCTTTGGCAATGAAGCGATCGTCTTAAAAATTCCAAGAATGAAGATCAATTGATTCGTTCACATTTCTACTGCAGATACCTTTAGTCTTCAAGAATGCAGAACCGGACTTGCCACCAGTCGCATTCCACTTGATACAGCGGGCCAAAGATTCGACCATGCTTTTCTCGCATCCATACGTTCGCCTCAGTGCGTCAAACTGTTCCGGATATAGGACAGTGCAGCTGATAGTCAAGCCACCACTTTCAAAACCTATTTTCTCACAGTTAGCGCCTTGTTCCGATGTTAAACGTTGAGAAGGGACACCGACTGATAGCCCAAGGAAGTTTTGATGATGGCACCTTCAAATCTTCTGTAGGATCGATGGATTCTGTGGTGTCCATGTTGACAACACCCCAAGTGGATGTCGATTCCGCAACAGAACGGTCGTCTGGCATAAAAGCTTCTCCACCAGATTCTGTGAGCCGTGCTTCACGCGCCGTGCGTTTCTCGGCTCGAGATTTTGCTAGCATATCTCGGTATTGCGGTGAGCTATAAATGTCACATATAACTTCGAGAGGATAGTGAATTTGAAAAACACACGTACTTCAAGGCAAGAGCTATGATCGAGGTAGGCTCATCCGTTCGAACCACCATGGAAGAGTCCCGGAAAATGTGTTCAGGATCCACCATTGGATCGTCGTTATCTAGCGAGCTACGCGTCAAAGGGGGTGGCTGCAACCACAATCCGGAAAGCGCTTTCAAAATGGAGTTACGCTCTGTTCCGGGTACGGGCGCTTCTAGGTCCGAATGCGGCGGAGTCACCGACACACTGTGATCCGTCCTCAAAAATGGAGAAGGAGGCAGGGAAATAGTAGGAGGAAGTGTAGCAGAAGATTCGGTCGATTCTGATCCTACAGTAGTAATTTCATTTGTCTGAGTCGATTCAGGAAAGGTGGAATCTGGAGGTGCAGTTCTGACCACTTCCACTCGAGTTACTTCTTCTGGAGATTCCGTCTGCTCAACAAGCTCTGCAACAGTTTTACCCTCATCTTGGTCCTCACCTCCTTCATCGTCTGCTTCACTTGACGAATCGGAGCTCGAACTCTCGTCGTCGTCCTTTATAGCGTCCTGAACACTTTCCAAAACCTCCACCCTGGCTCGAGCTGAAGCAACAGGGCGCGCGCGCCTTCCTGCCCGGATGACATTGTAACGGCTCCTAGATCGTTCAGCGTCTCGACCCAGTCGTTCGAAGTGTTTGGCCATATTCGAAACCTTACTACCGGGTGTCCCTGCCGGACGCCTGAAAGTCGACTTGTTACCAACAATAGAAGATTGTCTAGCTGGTGTTTTATCTCTGGAATGGGAAGGTATACGAGGCTTATTGCCTTTAAGATTTGAAGGCGTAGTGGAAGCAAATTTGCTGCTGGTGGGAGGAGGCGATTGCCGGCCAAACTTAACCTCTCTTCCTTTTACGCGACCCTGACGTTTTTCTGGAGACGGTCTTCGCGAAGATTCTCTAGACTCCGAAACACCTGCAGGCCCAGGAATACGGCTGTTATGTATGGTTGTGCCCAAAGATCTCCTTGATCGAGTGATATAGCGAGGGGCAATATTGGCAGCATATCCTTGCTCAAAATCAGATATGGACCCTTTTCTGGGCAGTCGATGCTTGCTTTTATTTCGCACAGTGGTACGATGTTGAAGGGGGCTGTTATATTCCTGATCACTTTCAGAAACAACAATGCGAGGAGCAAAAGCAGTCTTGGTCAATTCTTGCACGCCCTGCGGAGGCAAAAAGTCCTGGTACTTCTTTACAAGGTCGGCTACACTAGGCTGGTTAGCTGAGCGACGTGGCAGCCTAGATGGCCGATGGTAGCCAGACTGTTCTTCCTATACAATGTTCATTATCAATCAAGAGAGCTTACAGAAAACACATACTAGAGTTGGTGCTTCTGACGAAATGCCCCGTTCCCGCACGGCTTCAATTGTAGAATCAGATTCGGGATCAGACTTGACTACTATTTGGTTATCATAGTTGGAATTTTGGCGTTGTTCGGGTTCTGGCTCCGACTTCGCATCTGAATCACTGGCTGGAACGGATCCCTCTGGTATGGGAGACGGAATGGGATCTGGATCAGGCTCCGGCTCCGATGCTTCTGAGGCGGAAGATGTGAACGAGTCGCCGGTAGCTCGTCGCATGTTCAGGGGACCCTCTTCGGCCTCAGAGACACTGGAAGATGGTAGATGCGGATGATCGAAAGCCCCAGAGAGTTCGTATCTTCGAGGCCAAATGGCTCGTACAGACCCAAAGGTCGAAATCCGTTTACTGGTCCTATCGATGGTCGGAGGAGGCTTCGGTTTTGGCAGTCGGTCAAAGTCTTGCTGCCAAGCTACAATTTTGTCCTGTTGATATGATCGGACTTGGTTCAGGGCAAGAGTATCAGTAGGTACAGTCTCCTTGTAAATACTATTAATCAGTTTTGCAACGTCGTTTCGCTCGACTTCAGCTCGTCTAATCAACTGATTTATATCCACGAGTAGAGTAGCATCGCTCTCTTCATCTCCAGTAGCAGCATCGATGCTGATCAACTTTAAATCATCGATTAGACCACTATACCATTGCACATTGCGGTTATGCAGCTTCTGATAATCACTGTTTTTCAAATCTAACTGGGTTTCTGGTCGAACACGAATACGGAACGGAGGATAGACGACTTCGTGTAGGACCACCGGATCCGCCTGAAAGCGCACAGTCATGCCTTTGGATGCAAAATATCGGATATGATACTGGTAAATATTATGCTGGCAGCCAGCACCTTGCACGAGTTTGACGTCTGAAGGATAGAAATGAAGTTCGAGGAATTTCGCGAATGAGTATCGCTGCATCTCTTCGGAAACAGGGATGAATGGAGTTGCGGAGCCGCATACACGACATGCACTCCAAGTGGTGACCAAATCGGGTGCTGGTTGGTAGAACGAGCGACCTATGATTTGACCGTCCCACTGTTCTACAGCAACAAAGAGTCGTGTTTGGTTATGGACATAAACTTGACAATGTCGAGCTAGTGGTTGATCACAGGCTTTTCCAGTACAGATCGACTTAGAATCCAAGCACTGAACCAGAGTGTCTGTAACTGACTTTTCGATGTACTGCCCGAGCGTACAATCATTTTCGCCGTAGAATGTGATATACTGCAAGCGAGGAGCGAAGCACGCTTGCTGCAATTCGACCTCAGTGATAGGAATAGTGTAATGCAAAAGACTGATACACTGGTATTTTTCGACGATGAAATCGTCCTTGTTCTTCCGAAGGTACCATTCCCATATGCGACGAAACTCCTCGTGTTTCCACTTGACTAGGCCGTAATAACTTTCTGCAGCGATGTCATCAGCGGTCTTCATTGGCTCCCGTATCTCCCCCGTATTGGGACTGGTGATAGTAGAAGCACTGGTAGGCTGAGGGGTGGAAAAGCTTACGATATTGGCATCAGAAAAGTAGCTTGAAGCATCATCCATCTTCATTGGAGACACGGCGGTGGACAGGGAAGGGCTCAGCCCCAGATCCATTGTCGGAAGAGCTTCGATCTGTGCGTTGATATCGTCATGGTTGCTCTCCTCGACCGGCGAGCTCATCTCTGTACTACTATAAGCAGTGATGGTGCCGTCTCGAGTATGTAAAGAATTGATTCCTGAATGGTAACGCTCTTCTCGCCTGATGATTTCGTCTTCCCATCGTCGTTTGGCATCACTGAGTTCCACGTCAAGTTCCTTCATGCGAAGGATTGGATAGGGAGGGGGGAAGCGCAGAGTGGCTGAGACGGAAATAAATGTGTTAATGTAGGGATGTAGAGATTGGTCAATTCTACGCGAGAGTTTCAACGCTTCTGCCTCTTCGTCTGGAAGGTCATTTTCACTGACATCTGATCCCGCCGAAGACAAGGGTTGAGCATGATTGTCTTCAGCAGTAGGAGTAGCAAGGCGGGGCGTAGAAAGGGAGGAAGGAAAAACGGCTAGTGTAGTGGTAGATAAAGTGGCAGATATATTGGTACGGCCGATAACAGTTGGAGTAGCATCCGGGTTGAAAGCAGGTAACGTGATTACCGAGTCCTTCCAAAGATGGGTTTCGAGCTTCAAGTTGCGTACGATGAAGGTCAGAAATCGAGTGACCTTTTTAATCTTCCGGAGCGTGGAAATATCCCCTCCACGCAGAATGATCGTACAGCCCATATCTCGACTACATCCTTCAAATCTCATGAAAGTCTTTCGACGACCGGGGATCAAAGGATGATCGAAGGTCTGCACTTGATACCGTGCGCAGTGACCCAAACGTGGTTCTAAAGCCAATTTATCCATGGACGAGAAGAGATCAGCTTGAGCCATCCTAGCTATGAGCTGAATCGCTGACGGTCGTACAGTACGAGCCACCGCAATGTTATAGTTAAGCAAGGCTTCTAGAGCGATCCTTGACACCGATTTTTCAGCCAATATAACGTGGGGTCGCAACGCGGCGATACGAGCAACCAAATTCCCGAGGTATTCTTTCTCCTGTCGCACAATTTGTCCGAAATGCATGTATTGACCCTCGACGCGGGAAAACTCAAGAGGAAATGTCACTAGCATAATGCGCGGGTTTCGTTGTGATCTCGACATATTCTTGTGCGTGACATTTTTTGTGATGACAGCCCCATCAACATATTCTGAATCATGAGGAGCACCTCCAGGGATCTTTTTGATTTTCACGTATCGACGGACGTCCATGTCTTCACCTTGACGGTGGGGCAATGTAGTGAAGGTAAGTTCACGAGCTATGCGGAGTGCAAGCTTCAGGAGAGTGTCCTCCCATTCCTTAACATTTGGGATTTGCTCAATTGTGAGCATCTGCCTCAGCATTATTTTCAAGTGAAGCATCGATGTGAGGTTGAGCTCCTGTGCATAACTGAAAGGAAAATAATGATGAATAGACAGTATTCCGTAATCAAATCAAATTAAACCTCACGCAGTGCTCTCTCGCCTCGTCCGCCACCCGGGCTCGCTTATAACCACATTGTCCAGCCGACTCTGAACACGACTTCGAATGAAAGGCGTGGCAGATTCGAATTCCGCATATGAGTTGAATCGTGATCTCATCCGACCAGTTGCAAATGGACTTTCCGGCCCATTTTCAGGCGATCCAACGGGAAATTGAATGGAACTGGGGCCTTCGTTGCTAGTGGGAAACACGATAGGAAATTCAATGGGAGTCTTGGAGCCTGGAGCAGTGGGTGAATCCTCATTGAATGGGTCCGGCAAATTTGATACGTCCTTCTCCTCATCGGACAGCGCGCGCCGGAAAGGCGCTGGATTATCATCACCATTATCCCAAACAAGATCGTGCAACTGAGGAGTATGAGATCTAGATAGGAAACCACTATCCTCGGAGCCAGAGATCGGTCTCTTGGTTTCGGCGATAGAATATAAATTGAACGGTTCATCCCGCCCAAATAATTGTGAGGCGGCAAAGGGAGATTGAGGATGATGTCCCAGAGAAAACGAATCAAGACCGAATTGATGAGCGGGAAAGGAAGTGACAGATGACACGATGGACCTTCTGTCATCGTCGTCGTCGTCGTCTACATTGGCCAACTTATCAAGGCAAAGGTTACATACACGGACCCTGCCATCTTGCCCAAAACGGGAACCGTTTATGACATTGGATGCACATCGAGAGCAGAATATCTGTCCTGATGAATAAGTCAATGAACGTCTGAAATTTGAGGGAAGGTGTCACTTACCACATATCCGACAGTGGTGCTTCCTCCTCCAGGTAGTAAATATGCTCTTGCAATCATAGCACTCCTTTGCATTCTCATCATCCATCCAGTAATCTCGAGATAGACCTGTGTAACCAGTAAGTGTGTAATAACCATGAGAAACAGTAATATACGCGCCTTCACCCCGAATTCTCCTAATTACTTTAGACACCGAGCCCGATCTATGGAGACTGCCTGTGGTCTTTATGCTTCGAGCATCATCCGGGATAGGAAAACCAGGTATAGATGTTCCAAACAGGCCTCCATCACCGGATTCCGAATAGAACATGCCAGTTCGAGACGGGGATCGTTCATACTCCACACTGTACGTAGGTGCTTCTGATTGCGCTGGTGTTAACGAGACTAGTGGAGGAGCTGGATTTGCATGAGAAGACAGAGTATTCGGACGGTCTATGCTCGATTGGCGCGCAGGGCCACTGGACTGCGACTGTAAAGAGGGCCGTTTCTGATCTTGGGCTCCTGCTGGAGTTCCGTTCATGTTCAAGCCGTTGTTGCTGACGATCGACGTCGTGGCTGCTGCGGAAGAAAGGGGGGCAGCCAGAGAATTTTTCATCCGCGAAAAAATGGAGGTAACAAGGGTATAAGAAGACTGGTCGTTTTCATCCTCTTCCGAGAATGGATTGAAAGATGTGAGGCTCGTAACATCGTCGCCAAGCCTTGTACTGCTTCTAGAGCCAGACAATGGACTGGAGAAGGAGGCTTGGGCTGGCGAAGTGACCTGAGGTGAAGCCATGGCTCGAGGAACGCGTTATCTTGGGTTATGGATGGAGTTCATGGAGTACAGAAAGTTTATAATGAGCACGTGGACCTCGCTCCATCCCGTTTGTTCGCATCTCTTCTTTTCTCTTCTATGGTCTCAATTACACTTCTCTCTACCCGCTTTCTGCACATGCGAAGTCTTTGAGATATCCGTATTGAGGTAGAAAGTATTATATGCCTGAATCTGGGGTTCTTGTTGCCAGCTGCGTTTTACATTAGTGGTAACTGGTATATTTACTTGTAAGCGGCGAAGGAGCTCCTTGAATCAATTAAGACTGGTCTCCATTTCTGCATGTCCTGATACATGAGTATGTCGAAGGAGGAAGGTTTGTCAGACAGTTATTACCAGTTATTACAAGATAAGCAACCCATCGACAGAAACCATTTTTGGAAAGGTCAAAGCTGTACATACGAATGACGTCGATAATTGGAATAATCCTGCGATAATCCGATCATAATCGGGACGTCCGCGGAGGCATGTCAGTTAACAAAAAGAAGTCTGCCCAAACTTTAGATGTTAACAGCTACACACAAGCTACACAAGTGTAAATACCCTCAAAGCAAACGGTCATTAGTACACGCATTATTCTAAGACAGATATACATTCAACCGGATTTGTGTCTCTTCATCGGCTGCTGCGAACCGCTCTTATCTCCGTCCTTCCTCTTCTTTGAATTTCCTGCTTTCCAATTGGCCACCGCATTCTTCAGATGATCACGAACCTTCGCAGCTATCAAACCTACTTCCGAATCGGCTCCATTGAATTTGATTGCATTTCGCACCATGAGATCAATGTCGGCTTCGAATGCGTCCACCGTTTCGTATTTATCAACATCCAACTTCTGCTTAATGGTTCGCAAGTCTCGAGCATCCTTGCGAGGGATAATGTCAAAGTACGTAGGAATTCCAAGGAGTACTGGATCGACAGGTTCTCGAAAGACGAAAGATCTAGTGGAAAGAGTTTTTTCAACGATTTAGAGATCAGATAAAGATACAAACAACTCACAGGTCCTCTTTGACAAATGTCGACAAGATAGCTTGTAGGCCCCGCTTCTCTGCCCATGAAAGCTTTTTTTCTTTGATTTTGGCCCACTCTTTCTTGAACGCTGTTTCCACAATATCCGCACAAATAACAGGGAAAGTGCTAGGAGGATTGAATTGTCGACAATTGTTGAACACGAGTTCCACATCTCTACGGAAAGATTCCATTGAGCTGTACTCTCCCTGTCCAAGCTTCGTGGATATCGTCCCAAGATCCATGGGATGCTTGATCTCATCAAAGTACCTGCAAAACAACTAAGAAAATGACATAGATAACACGACGGAGAACTGACGTTGGACAACCATCTCGATCAGGATCGACAGGAACTTGAAATATGGCAGAGTCGGGGATCTTGCCAAGTATTTTCAAGATTTCTCTGCACTTTTTCTCGTTTAAAGGGGTGGCATGAACGATAGGTGTCTTCTTGAACTTCAAAGACGGTGCAGTAGTGGCAGAGGCAGGTGGTAGCGAGATATCCTTCTCTTTCCCTTTGAGAGACGGGCGCGGTATGTCGATCGCAGGCGTTGAACGTGCAGAGTTGGACCGAGATGAAGATGTACCCGTATAGGGAGCAGAAGCATCTTTTTTTGGCTTGGGTTTTGTAGCCGGGAGAACAAGCTTCCCGTTAGATGAGGTCGACGCGGAAGGCATTGACTTCTCCTTCTTCGCAGGAGTAGCAAGAGCAAGAATGTCGTCTTCTGCAGACGATTCTACATGCTTTCGTTTACTGGAAGAACCAGTAACTAGTCTTTCCTGGGATTTCAACAAACTCTGCTGCCGTTTCATCTCGGATTTCTCCCGCTCAATAGCAAGTACTTCTTGCAGGAGATCGTGGGAACCATCGTCAATGTAAGGCGGAGGGGGGGCATCAACGTCCTGTTCTATAGATACTGACGGTGGGAGAGGTGGCGTTACTGGTGCTGGACCAACATGTTTTGCTTTGACTTTACGAGGTTTAGATGAGCTGGCAACAGGTTTAGGATCAGCCAGAACACTTTGTGCCGACATTTTCAATTTTATGATTGGGCGAGCGGGGGGTATTGAAGGAGACTGCGGCTGTGCCTTACGAGGCGGCGGAGAGAATTTCGCTTGAGGGACAGGTGGCAGTATGCGAGGAGGTTTCTGTGCGGGTCTAGTGGCAGTTTCTTCAGCATTATTGATCGCATGTTGATCCAAAGTCTTGCTGATGATCGACCATTCTGCATAGAGGTGTGAACATAGGGCAATGAAGCAGTGGAAAAAACTTACGTTTCTCAAAAAATATCTCGAGGCTGATTGCTTCATTGTGCACAAAACTACCGGGCATATTGTACTGCTTGGAATTGGCAATCATTAGGCGAAAGTCTGCCTGGAATTCGAAACGGTCCTTGTACATTCCTTGTTCCAATTTGGAACCCATAGTATATAAGTCCATTGGTTGCTTGATGACGGTAAAATAACTGAAAGGTCAAGTCAGGACCTTCAAAATGGTGTAATCCGATCAAAAAAAACTAACTCGGGTGCATGATCTCTGATTGGGTCGACAGGC
The DNA here is from genome assembly GCA_028011325.1 of Lentinula lateritia. Taxonomy (NCBI): domain Eukaryota; kingdom Fungi; phylum Basidiomycota; class Agaricomycetes; order Agaricales; family Omphalotaceae; genus Lentinula; species Lentinula lateritia. The sequence continues at coordinate 66,340 of JANVFT010000100.1, read as the reverse complement.
TGCAAGAATAATTTGGCGTGCTTATTCGTATTCAGCTTCTTCAATGCAGCTCTCGACGCCCTATAATCTACAGTACTCATGCCGCCTGATTGTGCTTTAGGCGTGTGACCAGCCTTTGCCGATTTCGGCGGTCTTCCTTTCGGTTTGCCTTTTGAGGCTGAGACGGCCGGACCAGTGACGGCAGCCTTGGTATGGGAGGTTTCAGTAGGGAGTGCGACATTGCTAGACTTGGGGGTGCTGGTCCGTGATGAAACGACGATCCTCGAACTCTCGATGGCAGCAACAGGGAGTTTGAACTTCGGATGAATAAGGGGGAGAGGGGTCTTGGCTGTCGGAGGTTTCACAGGGGGTTTAAGAGGTTTTAAAGGAATTTTGGCGGAAGGTAATGAAGGAGCGGACTCGGAGATGGGAGTGCTTGGAATGTGGATACGGACAGTAGGAGGTGTTTCGTCGACTGGACGAATAAGGATATCCAGCAGCTTCAGTATACACCACCGGACTTCGTAATCGACATCGGGAGCACTAAGGGAGAAATAAAGATAGATTCAACTTTGAACAGGAAAACAACGCACAGCGCGATCGGCACAGCAAAATCCCTAAAATTTTCATTCTTACCAACCTCTCTATCCTTCCGAAGGACTTTGATCATGGCATCCATCTCTGTCTTCTTAGATTCCTTAAACTTTTCAGGGTGGGAACCATCTTCTTCGATAAGCAAAGACTCTGAATCCTTGGAGTTGGACTTCATTTCGCCCATTTGCACCAAGAGTGCTAAGCTTTGGGTAGCACTTCGCGCAACATGCCTTCGCACAGTACGAGATGAATCATTCGCCATGACGGCTAAAACGTAGCGCATAATTTGAGGTGTGTACCATTTGGTGAGGAAGAGTCCATCAAATGCAGCTATCCGAACTGGGACATAGTTCCCTTCTCTGCAAGCAAATGAATAAATTGAGAAAAGTGAATCCAACAGAACCTACCGGGTGAGAGGGAAAAATATTCGAGGGTGACTTGGAATGAGATTGGCGACACCAAGTAACATATGAAACTGATTTGAAGTGAGTCAACGTCAATTCAGACGATCTCGAGGCACCCACTTCTAACGCAGCGATAGTAACTATGTTATGAACCGAGGGAATCAGCCTGTCCATGCTGCGATAGCGATCGACTTCGGTCAATGTTTGTTTCAGCAATTCCTCGTCTTCCGCGTTATGCTCCACGCGAACTTCAGAGGGGAGGAGCTCGCCTCGCTCCGGTGCAGCTGTAGACACGTTCGAGCAGGCTGCTGCTGATATGATGGTGCAAATATAATAAGCATCGGAATACTGCAGCAAAGCATTAGTATGTGTGTGCAATAAGACGAAGATATGACTGACGAGATTCGCTGTGTTGTCGTTGTACCGGAGCTGATCTATCAAAAACTGTCTGACCACAGAAGGTGTCTTTCCATTCTCAAATCGTATTCGTGAGATTGCATTGACAAGACTCTGTGGAAATGATCGTAAACGACAGCAACAATGTGGAGTCAGGATTTGACCACTTGGCCACGCACTTTTCGTACAAAATATTCCGACAAGTCGGAGAAATTGTTCGGCTTGGGGATATAGTTGTGTGTAAATAAGTCTTGATTCGAATCTTCCGGTTCATAACAATATCGGAGGAAGAGTTTAAACAGATGGAACAATCCCAAAAAATCCAGCCTCCGTATCGAACACTAAAGGACATTGAGCAACGAGAATGTATGTATATCATACGGATACAAACGTTTCCCAGTGCTGTGGCAGCTTCACAACGAACCCGGTAGTGGTAGTTCGAGACGAGAACAGTTTTCGTTAATGTACTGGATACAATTGCTGTTGGTTGTTTGGACAGGGCGTGAACGGCCTAAGATCAAACGAGTTATTATTTATTACATGTATGAGGAAGATTCTGACCTCAAGCTGCGCAACAACATCCCTATCTCTCTGAAGTTGCGAAACCCACATGAAATCGGGTTGCTCAAACTTCAATGCCGCTATCCACTCAAAATCCGCGTCCATTCTGATCCACTCATATGTAGCGCCGCTCATCAACCCTTCATCCTCCTCAGTCCAATCAGCTACTTTCCAATTCTCTCGTTCTTGTTCGTTTTCCCAAACTTCGAGTCCAAAACCCATGTCAATCATACCAATGGCTTCGGCAGCCTCAGTGTCCCCTTCAGCAGCAGCCTGCGCAGCGGCTTGACGTGCAAGATACCGTTTTGTATTCCTTCGAACACGCTTGTATTTTGTGTTGAATGGTACTTCATACCGTTTGAATGGCGTTCTGATGTCGAGAACATGTTCATAAGGAGTTCCATCAGCCTCGTGTATTCGAATAGTCATTTGGCCCTAGATGTTTTGTTGATTTGTGAGACGAAATGAATCCACAAAGAAATCGGAGCTAGATACCTCGAAAAAGGGTACTGGTTTCATCAAAATCTTGGATACCTCGTTACCCTCGTGCACCTTATGTGCAGGACACTCTTGCCGCATCGTGATCTCTACTGCCATCTTTTTCCGATTGAAAGTCGCTTGCACGCCAAAAGAAGGGCAACCACTACCATAAATCCACTGCTCAGCAAAACTCCGTGGGTCGACACTGCTAACTTTTCTACACATCCTTAGAAAGGCATGCGTTGAAAGATAATTGTTCTGCATTTCACCGCTAATTGCCGACAAGAACAACTTAGGGAGGACACGGCTTAGCCCAAGAGAGGTTCCAGATTTTCCTAATCGACGGTCCAAAATATGCAGGACCAAGGGGGCTTTCAGATTGATGAAAGGTAAAATGCTGGAATCTGGGGGATCGTAATGTTGCGGTTGACATATTGGGGGCATCCCTCCATTATCCCATTCTATCACCCGTTCCATATCCTTCTTGAGTCTGAATCGATATTCGTTGTTGCCAAGCAGTTTTCGCATGAATAAACCGGTGATATACGACGCCAGACCATTCACTAACCATAAATCTGGCCATTGTTTAGGTTGAATATTGATCCCTACCCATTGGCAAGCAAGAGCGTGGCTAAGTGCGTGCCGTGTTTCGATCGCAGGTTCAATCGCATCATCCCCGTGCAACATGTCCACTGTAATGAGAGAAAAGCTGGAAGTATCAAATCGTTGAGTGGGTAACTCATCCACGAACACGACTTTGAAAGAACCGAAAGGATATGATCCAAATTCAGACGAATAGAAACTCATAGCTGAGCGAAGAGTAGAGGTGGAGCTGGTAAGGAATGATTCTTGTCCGGGTAGACAGAATGTGTATATAAGTGGCTGAGAAGAACTGCTTGCAGGATCGTCCGCTGTGTTGTCCGCCGGTATCGAACGAAGGTGGAAGGGGCCAGTAGCAAAACCGATATGTTGTACTGAAGTAAGAACAGCTTGAGAGAAGAGAAAAATAGTTTTGTTGGAATTATACGGATGAGCGACCTATGACATCCATGAGTGCGTGGATTTAAATGACGGAAGGGAACCCACCTGTTCGACAAGCTCGCCGCTACATATCACGACCGTAGGAATCGCATCGCTGGGATCATCTTCCTGGCTAAAATCTCGCTCTTCCAGGTACCGGGGAACTACAAATTCAAACTCCCATGTGCATTTTTCCCAAAAGTTGTCGATGCACGGAACCCAGCACCTTGCCGCATCAGGTGAGGTCGGGATAGTATAAGCATGGGGGACGCGCTGTTAAATGATATATATAATATGTAAATGGCTTATGTTCAAAAGATGAACGACACAGACGTACATAGGGTTGAGACTCTGTTGGAAGCACGAATTGTATACCTTCAGTAGGATGACGCAGACTGTAGGTAATTTTGACTACAATTGGTGAAAATTCCGTGACTTGTTGATTAGGTTGAGCCTGAGGCTCAGGAGTGGAAACTTTACACGATGATCAGCATCATTGACCACAAGAGAAGGATAAGACTCACAATCATTGAGGATTTGGTTGACCGATCCGGTCGGCTTCAAGGACACTTCCTTCGGAATCGCGATAGACAGCTCTCCTTCGTCACCCTCCTGAAGAGCCGAATACAGTTTACGCTTGAGTTCAGGATGTCGATGACAATCCGGTTCAGAAATCCCGTTGATGAGGTTAACAAATGGGTCATTGTGAACGAATTCCGCAGCGTACGCGCCTACGTGAACCGAGTGGACGACTGTCAAAGAGGCACAACGGCTCGTTTCATGGCGCAAGATATGTGGATAGGAACACGCACCGGATTGACGACAGTGTAGGATGATAGTCCTCAGTTCACTGCTTGCAGGAGCAATAGTGATTTCTGTGTATCCCTGGAGAGAAATTTCGTGAATCGGACGTCCAACGAGAAGACCAACAAACACACCCATAAACTCCCGGCAAAATCAATCTCCAGAACAACCTTTTGGTGACTAGTAGATATCAGAAGGCATGTCAGCACGCTTGAACACTGAATGAAGGGAGAGATGAGACGTATATAGAGAACCCTCGACGAAGATGTTCGCGCTGCGAATTGGTGCGATTATCCATGATTCCAAACCTGGAAAGGCGATTCCGCTTCTATGTGAGCTTCAAGAGTGCCAGCTTGTACAAAATTTGCGAGAAAATGAGACGAATATGCGATAGAAGGGAGCAAGGGTTGAAGCTGGCAGCCAGTAGTGGTGGTCAGTCAACAGCTCTGGTTGAATGACTACACCGATTAGCTAATCAATATAATTGCCGACCCAGCTCGGTACGCTTTTTTTCGATGCCTCCCAAGTCTATTTTTCGTCAGCCAGGCGCAAGACACTTTCAGGTCGTCCACAGATCTCAGAGAGACCCCCTTATCCATGATCCCGACGTTAGTCAGCATGTACTGAAGGAAATCGCCCGACAAAGCGACAAGAAGGTCAAATCTAAATCTCATATACTTCAAATCGAATACTAAAACTTGTTATAGGGAAAAAGTCGAGCTGATCTAGAAGCCACTCTTGACCACGCAGAAATCGCTCGTGATGCTGAGGCCCGCGTTGGAGAAGCTGCTACATATGGGATTTACTACAATGATACGGAATACGACTACATGCAGCATCTTCGGCCTGTCGGTGTGCAGGAAGCTGGTGTTGAGAGCGTATTAATAGAGGCTCCGAGCACCAAAAAACTCTCTAAAAAGGCTGAAGGCTCAAAAAGCAAGCCTGGGATCTTGCTGCGAGATTTGCCGCAAGAAGTATTACCTTCCACTTCAGAACTCCCCCGGACTTATGAATCGCAACAAGCTATTCCGCAAAGCATATCTGGCTTCCAGCCGGATATGGACCCACATCTCAGACAAACACTCGAAGCTCTAGAGGACGATGCTTTTGTAGATGACGACCTCGCAGATGATTTTTTCGGAGATCTGATTGAAGGAGGAGCACGAGATAGCGATGAAGGAGTAGAGTTTGAATTTTATGAAAATGGACCTCCGGAAGACCGCCAGAATGTATCACCAGAAAAAGAGTCGGAAACATGGGAAGGACGTTTTGCTCAATTCAAAGCTGCTCGAAAGGCCTCACCGCTCTCTTCGACAAGCGACGACGAGCATGACTTCGCCTCAGAGGGTGGAGATACAGTCTCTGGACTTCCAGCCATATCTGTCATCGGCGGCAAAGGCAAGGCGAGACGCAAAGGAGGTAGCGATGCTTCTGGTTACAGCATGAGTAGCTCTAGCATGTACCGAAACGAGGCCCTTCAAACACTGGATGAACGTTTCGATCAGGTATGAGCCTTGTTCGTCATTCATTTCGAAATGATGTGCTTAATTCGCACAACTCCAAGGTTATGCTCAGGCAATACAACGACGAGGAAGAGGATGAAGATGATGAGACATCATTTCTTTCAGATGAAGACAACGACGAAGCTCCGCAGTTGATCACCTCCCGAGAGGATTTTGGCTCAATGATGGACGAATTCCTCAATGACTACGAAATCCTCGGTCGCAAGATGAAACCCAAGCTTGACGGAGACACCGGAGCAGAAAAACTCGATACTCTTCGCAGAGCTATGGGTCAAGACGAGCGCATCCGTGGAAGCCTTGCCGACGCAGAAGATCACGATAATGACGATGATAACGAATTTTTGCGAATAGATGAAGAGAAAAAGGATCGATGGGATTGTGAAACCATCCTTAGTATGGACCTACGATTTTCCCGAATCTTTCCTGTTTTGTAATCTATGTGTTCTAGCGACATACTCCAATCTTGAAAATCATCCACGACTCATCCGTGTTCGACATTCCAAGCCGGTACCTAAAATTTGCCTTGATCCCAAGACCGGTCTTCCAAGTGTCATCGATACCTCTTCCAAACCTACCCCCAAACATGCTTCAAAAATCACAAAGGATCTTGACTCGTTTGCAAACGAATCTGATGACTCACCTTATGAAGATACTTCTCGTGCGTTTTAACATCTCTTCTCTCACTTTTTTACTCATTACCCTGATACAACAAGCCCAACTTTCAGAAAAAGTCACTCGGCCGCGCAATGAAGATCCAGAATCTAAAAAGGCGCGCAAAGCTGCTGTGAAGGTACGGCAAGCTGGACGTAGGGCAGATAAAAAGGCGACGAAGCAAATTTTCGGAAAGGAGCTGAGGTCCGCAAAAGTTAAAGCTCTACAGGAACATCCAACTGGTATTAGGAAATTGTAATTTTACATCGTTGGAGCACTGCTTAGCTTTGTGGAGGAGCTTAAGCGCATAGTTACTAGCTGTTACTAGCCTTTTTAATAAACAAATTTGAACAAGTGGCTCTGTCTTTCTTGCCCTAGTTTACTCCAACAATGTGATTAAAACAATTTAATGCATCCATGTCTGGGTTAATCTTTGTTAATTTATTTTACATCCACAAACACGGCTAAGTAATGATGTGAGGAGGCTGATTTCATCCTAGACTTTCAAAATCAGCTGTATATAGAGAAAATTGTTGTTGGGCTCACAGTGATGTAAACCAATGGTATCCTCAACATTGCTTTGAGCAAACTTTATCATAGCATATTAAGCACTAAATTCATGAAACGCCCTTCAACTTGAGCAAAACCAAACTAACTGTGAACGGTGCATTGAACAGCTCCTTACCCGCCTTCAACCAATGAAGAGTATGATTTCTGTGATGTCTCGCTCATTAAAATTACCGATGATTCTTTCGCTCCATTTAGGTGTTACCAAAGTTTTACTTCAGTTCAATTAAAGACCTTCGTCTCGCTCAGCGTGTCAGGACAACACCATGTATCGCCATGGGGTATTCGACGTCGGGAAATTTTATTCCATTCAAAGGCTTCTTCAGCCTTCCTGATTCTGCTGGTGATTATGAGTGTGAGAACAAGAAGGAGCTCATTACTTTGTGAAGGGGTACTGTGTTCAAGAGGAGCAGCTTGGAGTGGCCGGTGCGGCCGGTGCTTTACTTCACACTCGAGATTCTGCTACAGTAGGTTTGCTCGTAGGGTATTTTCGTGGCCCAGGCATCAGCTTGTGGGTTATACTTCCCCTTCATCGTTTGCTAATCAGAGTCAAAACTGACTGCGGAGTGAACTTGGAGTTAATTCCGATGTCTTTTGACAATGATTGGTGAAACGCTGTGGATTTAGAACAGTTCTGTATCATTCCCAATAATTGCGGTCGTATCGGTGTACTTTTCTTCTGTTATGGCTTTGTACAAAGGCCTAACCAAACGTTGCCATATTCAGCAACTTGCAGTGTCAATGTTGCTTGCTACGAATCTGGCGGCGAATAGAACAATTCCATCGTTCATTGGGAAATGTCTATGTTACAAAATATGCTACATAGATTCTACGAAGGGAAATGTCTTTCCATATACATGGGAAAAGTAAATGCTGCAGAACGCGAATGTTGTGGAATAGCTGAGTAGATACGAGCCATTTCACTGATATTTCGAGAGCGGGAAGAGACGCCGGGAGGAGGGAGGGGGAGGCAAAGGCAAAGGCAAAGTTTTAGACGGGAATGTATCCTGTACAAAGAGAGGCGAGATTCTAACAAAATTACCACACTCAAATGTGGAACGAAGATGCTGATTTTCGAGTATATACACTGGACACTAATGCACGGCCGCCGGAAAGCCTCCAAGCCCCGTCATCATTCCCCTCCTTTCACGTCGGAGGGAGCAGTATACACTGGCGCAGGAGGGTCCTGTTTTTTTGATTTCGATTTCGATTTTGATTTTGATGAGCCAGTCGCGGAAGCGGATTTAGTCGTAGAAACAACCTTGGCTTCGTCTCCCCCAAACTGCTCCCTAAACTTCTCCGCCATCCCTTCTTCAATCTTCTTAAACAGATGCGCCGGCTTCCCAATCTCATGTCCCGCCAATATATCCGTACTCAACACCTCCGGCACCGCACGCTTGGGCGCGTTCAACTGTATCAGCATCGCGTCCGCGGTCGCAGGCATATACGGTTCTACTAATGCCGATAATACATATATCAAATTAAGCGCTCTAGATAGAACTTGTGCTGTCCGGGTGGGGTCAGAGGACATCAATGCTTTGTTTAGGCCAGAGGACTGGAGGTATGAGTTGCCGAGTTGGGAGAGGGACATGATGGTTTGTAGACCTTGACGGAGTTTGACAGAGTCCATGAGGAGGATGTAGTCTTGCAGCAGATGATTAACTTGGGAGATAAAAACGGAATCGGTGGGGTCATTTAAGGAGAGGGGTCCCGGGGAGTCAGAGTCAGGGTTGTTAGGAACAATGCCTTGGTATTGAGATGAGATAAATTTGAGGACCCGATTCACAAAGTTTCCGAAGCTGCCACAAGGGTAGATCAGATACTGTACATTTTGAGAGAAATGAATCTTGTTACTTGTTTAATAAAACATTGTTGTTCGCTGCAATCTGTACGAGCAAAATATCAACCTTCGGACCGTATGACAAAATTCGTACAGGACTTACGCAATCTGCCCACGAGAACATGGCATCCGCTGATTCAGGTCGTGTTGACAGCAGGTAATATCTCCAAACAGATGCTGGGATCCCCGTCTCTCTCGCCTGAGGACCAAATACACCCCGATTGCGGCTCTTGGAAAATTTCCCGCCTTCGTAGTTAAGATATTCTGAATACGAAGCCGGTTGGAGGAGGGACAAAATTTGGAGGGTAATGAGAAGGACAGGACGCACCCGTTGTGGAAAGATGGTGCAACATCGTCCAATCTCGCCCATCCCCAATCTGTATCGAAGGAAAATACACCGTATGGAAATATACGTTGTCTTTCCCCATGAACTGGTAGAGATTCACGTCTTTGGGGTTAAACCACCACTTCTTCCAGTCGGGGGTGTAGTTGGCTGTGATACTGGGATATCCGATGGGGGCGTCGTACCAGACGTCTGAGGAGATATAGTGTCAATCCCGAACCAATCTGAGAAACGGAGTGTACACCGAAAACGCACAAAGGACTTTCTCCATCATAAGCGCATCGTCCTCCCTCCCTAACTCCGGAACTGGAACTCCCCATACTAAATCTCTTGTGAGAGGCGCAGGAATAAGCCCCCCTTTCATCCTCGCATCGATGATCTCAACGTCGGAATTAGATCCGGAATGTGTCGTTTGCACCACCGAATTCGCCGACCACTTCCCCTTCTTCGCAGCCTGTTTAATCCATGCCTCGGTTTGCGGTTGGAGGGTATCGAGTTTGACGTACATGTGTGTGGAGGAACGGGGGACAACGTGGTGGGATTTGTTCACGAGGCAGCGAGGGCGAATAAGTTCGATTGCGTCGAGGGTGCGGCTACAGGAGTCGCATTGATCGCCTCGAGCGTCCTGGAGAGGAGAATTTGAGGCAAAAGGATCAGCTTCTTCGTTAAGCAACATACCTCATATCCACAGTGAGGACACGTTCCTTCAACAAATCGGTCTGCTAGAAACCTATGAGGTGACGGTTGATTCGTTCAACGGTGGTTCGTCAAATGAGGAACAACATTATACCTTCCACAATCTTCACAATAAGTCTGTTCTTTACTCTGCGGTTCCAGATATCCGTTCTTGCCGAGGTTTTTGTAAGTTTCTTGACATATTCTGCGGAGAAAAGAAATAAGGGATGTTTAGACACGTTACAGAAACATCATCCGGTCCAGAAGACGCGCACTCTGTATGTAAGGGCGTAGACGTCCGGCCAAAGTAATCGAATCTGCGATTCAACAATTAGGTTAATTCATTATTTCTAGTGATACTAGTTATCATCAAAACGCACCCGATATCAAACCACTCATAAGTCTCCTTATGCAACACATGGTATTTATCGCATAACTCTCTTGGTGTGATACCTTCTTTCAGCGCTTGTGTCTCTGTGGCCGTTCCGTACTCGTCCGTCCCGCAGATGTAGAGCGTAGATCGGTTGCGAGTTCCTGTATATGTAGTTCAAATTGCATTCTGCGAACTTTGAGACTCGAAGATCAAACTTACGATTATACCTGCAAATTTGGGCTTGAGAAAAAAAACAGGTCCACAGAGAAAAGAGGGAGGTGCAGAATAGAAGAATAACAGTGAAGACGTACCGACTAAATACATCTGCACTCAGAGTGCTCCCGATTATATTCCCTACATGTCCACGTACAGTCAGTTCGGGACTAATGACTTTGAATAATACGGATTTCGAAATGTACCTAGATGTGGCACATTATTACAATAAGGCAAGGCAGATGTGATCAAGATATTTGTTTCGCCTGCTTTGGGGAGTCTAGCAATGAGCATCGTCAGATTATTTTGGAGAAATGGGAAAAGGTAAGAGAGAAGAAGAGATACATTGCAGGGTGTCCTGGTAGAGGAATAACTTGTAATATACCGTCCGCAGAGCGTATTTTTTGAGACATGAAAAGGGCTTCAGAAGGTTAGAATAAATGAATCAATGTGGAGGTTACAGTAAATCTGATCAGCGTTATCGATTGATTATGACTCCGTGTTGAGCGCTTCCCATTGGCGCTCAAGTCGGCTAGCTCAGGTCCGCGAAAGTTGCTCAACGGAGTCGCTCATTTGCATGCTTCCATAGTCAACAAGTTGAAGGTCCAACAGCGTGGAGACTACAGTCATGTTGTCATGGATGAATACTCGCAAGAAATGTCAATTTTGGACGAATTCTATCACGAAATCGTTAATGGTCAACCCTATGACTCCTTATTCTCCTCCAGATGGCTACGATCCTCTCGGTTATGGACAGGTAAAGCATACGATCAATATCATATTGATTTTCGCGAGCTGATCTCGATTATTAAAGCTGCTTGCTGTTGGAGTTGCTTTATTGCCTCTGTGGCAAGTTTTGTGCTTGATCTAGGAAAGCTGAGGGTACATGCTGGTTTGAATCTCAAGATATCCTTCCTTTGGAATGGCAATTGTATTCATCTTTACTGGCCATCGGAATCTCTGGGAAAAGGTGCTCGCGAGTAGAGCAGAAGATGAAAGAACCGAGTCGATATATGACACTCATGGGTCCAAACGAAGACGTTAAACCGATTGAAAGAACTTCGACGTTCGCATCCGGACTTGAAAAGAGACATTCTCAAATCCCAATTGAAAATCAACAACATCATTGGATTACTCTACGGCACACCCAACATCGACGACCCTGTACGATCCTTACAGTCCAAACAGGTCGTATTAGGGAATGAAAAAGAGTGAAATTACTGCGAGTAATTCCTAAATGCACACCGATGTTGAGCAACATAATTGCAAGAACCGGGAGATCAGACAAGTTTGACAATTCGAAAGTTGAAGATTGTATTCCGAGGCAAGGATTGGGCAACGATGCTGAATTCTATTGGCGCATAGCTGAGACGTGTACAAGCATGACTGGGCTACACAGGCCTTGGAGGTTAATTCATTTCCGCTTCTTATTCAGCATCTCATTCCCGAATTAAGCAAGAAATTCGTCGGCATCGTGTTGAGAACTTGACTTGCCCTTGCCTTTGTTCGGAGGAGGTTTTGACTTCAACTGAGCTTCTCACTTCAGGAACCTGCATTCCTTCCATCTCTCCGGGCGGAACCATCTCTTTCCTGATAGCATCTGTTTCGAGGTGGCGGGATTAAACTCGTTCAGTCTGGCTTGACGAGTTTCTTCATCTATCGAGAAGGTGTAGGATGCAGCGCCCCTGTCGCAAATCTTTCAATTTGGGTCATAATGTTTTTCCACGGGATTGCCCTCTTCCGTTTATTATTTCAGTGATACGATCCCCAGTATGTTGGTATGTATGGAAGTGGTTCTGGAGCATCTGAGTATCTCCTGTAAGAAAGTTAGAGAGAAAAGGTGACTGACGGATGACGCCTCTGCAGGACAGAAATCCATATATCAATTGCGCATTATCTTGTGTTCAATAAATTAACATCGTCACGTTTGGCCAGCAGAAATGTTTTTGGTTTCGAGCCTGCGAAATTCACTGTGAAAATACGCCTGTTTCTCGTGAAATAATCGTTTCATTCGCTCGTAATCATGAAGTATCTAAGAAAAGAGCTATCTACTCGTAGTGATTACTGAATATTGAAGCAATCGTTTTGAAACGACACTCGAAGGAGAATGGGCAAAAGAAAATGAAGCATGGATAAATCATAAGGCGATGGAATGGTAGGTAATTGTAGCAGTCGTGGCAATGCCGATAGTCCGAAGCATGTCTGAATCTTCAATCCAAACACGGACAGATAGCAGTCTACTAATGCGCATGCGCAAAAGGGTACAGTTGAATCATGAAAAAAAACCAAAAAGAAAAAGGCTCCCAACAACTTCGCGTCCGACATGACAACATACCTAACCTTGAAAGGAAACCCGACGTCGACATACATGAACAAGGAGAATGGTGCATTGAACCAGTGGATCGCATTCGCGAACGTTGAGCGGTAATGGCGGAAAGGAAATGGAGAATGCAGATAAATCGAATAGGGTAAGAGGTAGTAAAGCTTCTCAAGCTGCTAGAGCGAGAAACGATACAAAGAGTGACGAATGGCAACGGCGTCAAGCGATCGACAGTCGGTCCACAACTCGCTTCAACTCACGCAAGAAATCAATCTTGGCCGTCATCACCTATCGGGAGACTGGCAAAGAAGATCTGCGGAGATGAGTTATTGCGCCCCATACATTTCGATATCAAAATCTGCACCCAGTAACATTCGGCCTACGCTCGACTTGAGAGAGCGAAATGTGAGCTCGAGCGCCAGCACGAGCGCGATCCAAATACATAAATCTTGCCTGAAGCTACCCAAAATTGGCCAGGGGTGAACAGCGAGTAGTAATGTCGGTCAAGGTGTTGTTGCATGGACCAAGATACCGGAGCAAGCCGGGGAGGATGAGAATAAAAAGCGATTGAGGGGCATAGGGGATGATTGTTCAACAAAAATAGCAGGAAATGTCCGAGCCGAGACGTTGATTAAACGGTCGACCAAGCGAATTTCCCAAAAGAAGACACAGTGGGTGGTAGAAATGGTAGTAAGTAAAAGATACAATCCAAAAACATAAATCATTCGATAATTAGATGATGCAAGGCGAGAGCAAGGAGTAACAATGATGATGGACAATGATGATGAGGTTTCCGCGTTGCGAGTGAGGCCAAAAACGACCGCCTTGCTTGTCGTCCGCACTGAATATGGGAAATCGCAATAGAAATCGAAAGCTGTACGCAAACCTAAGAGAGGATGCTAACCAGAAGGATATAGTGACGCCAGTGTATCGGCCACACGCGAGGCACGATCCACAATGAAGTGGTCGCCTACGAGCGCGTGTATGGAGAATGAATAGGACCGGGATGAAGTAGTTCAAGAGAAGCGACGGTAAAAAAAAGAGGTGTAGTACAAGAATGCGCTACGAGTAGGCGAAGCACGCACAACCATCAACCGACAATCAAGTGGTGAGGAAGGTATAGCGCTTCAAGCAGCTAACTCGAGTCTTGTGTAAGTGTCGTCACCCAAACAGTTCATCAACCGAAAGATCCGTGTCGTCCATCGTCATCCACTGGTTTGCGGGCCGTCATCAGAAGAGATGCGTAAGCTCCAGCCTCGTGTCCCATCTATCCCGACCAAAAAGCGGGGAGATCGGAGGATGAGGCTAGGCGGTAGATGTGCACGCCACCGAAAAAACAACTGCAAAATAGTTAGTACAGAAAGAACGGTGCCTTTCCGTCAACGGCGGAACTATAGAACAAAGGAGATGCGTAATATGATAAGATGCGATAGTCCATGACATAAATGAAAGCAGTGTCACCCTGTCCACACAAGGGGCAGAGTAAATAGAACTCGTTAGTCTGTTTTTTGGTGTGCATGGAGAAAGAGGGCCATGGCACTTTTTTGAATGATTCCGCGAAGCAACGCAGGAAAGCTCTAGAAAGATGTCGGCACCATTCCAGCATTGACGGCTGCCATGGCGGCAGCAGCATGCCTCTGGTTGGCGGTCCCTAACATGAGAGCTTCGTTAACGTTACGAAGCCTGCTGACTTCGTCGTCTGCGGCCTTGAGCTGGGTCTCGAGTCGGTTTCGTACAGCGTCCAAGTACTTGATATGGCTAGCGGCTACGAGACAAAGAGATCATCAGCTGATGCTGAGCGATAACATATCAGATTGACACCTACCACGGTCCAATAACGTCACTTTGCTCGATTTTTGGTTGATCGACGGCAAAGTAGATTTCAAACGAGCGTAACCGTCTCTCAACTCATCACGACGCTTTTGTTCGGACTCGATGCGTTGCCTACGAACAGCCTCTCGACGACTAATAGATGCATTTCAGCGGTCGAATTTCAGGTTGAGAAAAAGAGGACTCACGGATCCACACTTCCTGTAGACTGTTGATACTCTTCTTCTTCAGGATCGTCCGAGTCTTCGTTGGCAGTTTTGCTATTTCGCCTCTTGGTGGCAGCAGTGCGAGCGCTGGTCCTTGTGGGAGGAGGGACACCAATCGGATTGAAGCGATGCGACCTGGGCACAGTAGCAGCGTAGGGCACTGGAGGGGGTGATGGGTTAGACCCACGGCTGTGCCTGCCTGAGTGCTGATCGTCGGAGGACGCGTCGGCATTGCTCAGACTATAGGTCAAAGTAGGAGGCGAAATACTGGCGTTGTCGGCCGGAGTGTATGGACGAGGTGAGAATGAGACGGGAGCGTAACCGTACTCCCCCAAGCTGGAGAGGGGTACAGTGTGGAAAGTCATCGGTGAGCTTGTGGTATTGGATACTAAATATTCGTCAGATGAATAAAAGAGTACAGTCAATTAACAATTAAAAGACACTTACAACCCAAAGCAGACGAATAACTGGGAGGTGACGGTGGGGTTGTCGTAGGATATTGAAGATAATCCATTGAACTATCCAAGAGGAATGACGGGCTTTCCATGGGCTCCATGAAGGAAGAGTGGGACAGGGAGGACTCAAAGTCGAGAGACATTTCGAGGGATATAAATCAAAGAAATACAACAGACAAGGAATAAATGAGTTCAAATAAGAACTGTGTGGCGCAATCAGGCTTTGAAAGATTTATATGAGGCCAGAAAAAAATGCTAACTGTAGGACGCCAACAAATAGAGTGAAGCAAATAGCTTAAGATGTTGGGCGACAACTGCCTCGAGAAATGTCTCGGAGGGAGGAAAAGGGCGGGGAAAGAAGAGGACTAAGGGAAGTTAAGGGTTGGGAACGAGGTCACTCTTCTTATATATACAGCTCTGGATGTTGGGATCAATAAATTACCTAATTAGGACCGTGTGATTTACTTCCGCGGAATGACCATTCTGGCTTCATTCACACAGAAAGTCATTTCTGGACTTCATTCCGGGCTATCCGATTTCCGGGAAATATGTAGTTTCGTCCTGACAGCTCATTTCTCGCAACTACACATCCCTGGTAGTTCATGCTGGCGTCGATAGCAGGATCAAGACCAAGAGCCATTAGATTGACTCTGGCGCCGCTCATTACAATACTCTGTAGAGTTCTTCTCCAAGAACAATGGAGCTACACCGATCCCCCCCTTCGCGCCGATGATCCGTAACGGACTTCGTTCTTACCGTAAACCTTCCAAAATCATGAATCTTCATCGAGATCCGGCTTTCCGAATCGTTCGTAAAGTGGTTCGTTCGTTTGGAAGTCGGACTAACGGGGAATCCAGATACAATCATAAAAACCCCGATTGGTCTTTCGACTATCCAGCATCCAAACGATTTCAAGCGAAATTCGGACAGAAACAGGGTTCAGTGTGGTTTAATCCAATGCAATGAACACGACTCTTCGTCATGATCAAGGATTGTACCAGTGTTTTCAACCATGACTAGTATCCTCCGAAGTTTTTCGAATGTCACGCCAAGTCCAGTGTTGCCCAGAACCGACCGCATGCCTTTTGCAACGTTTTTTTAATATCAAAAGAACTTTCAATCCTGTCCAAATGACAAAGTTGCCTGAAAAGAACAAGACTTTCGCTGTGATTGAAAGCACTGCCTCGAAATCCTATAGAGGTTTTCCTGAAGGGGGTTGCTAGAAACCTCATTTGAGAAGCGAAACCTAGCTGACCACTGTGCACACGACTGATTGCGCCCATCATGTATGTACGAACCAGTACGAACCCAGGGACAATCTGAGTATAGCGACCCAAAAACCGTTAGAACCTGGGATATTCACATTTCCAGAACATGGTCATAAGAAAAATGGTATCATTCATTATCATGAAGTTGGCGGTTTCACCGTCATCGTAAAGCATTAGTTTGTCGTACAGTTCATGAAAGCGCAAAATAAGCCATAAATAATGTCCAAAAACGACTGCACAAATGGGCGCTTATGCGTTGTAATAACCTTTTGACACATCATCAGATATGGAGGATCAGTTGAATAGGGGATGTAGAAGCGGCTTACCTCCTGCGTAAGGACCTTTCATTGAGCTGTAATGTTCCAATCGCTTCTGGTAACGCCATGTCATGAAGTACATGTATATCTAAAGCGGGAAGAAAAGTGGGACCAACATCAGCGAAGGTATGAAAGGACGTAAATAGATAAGAACGATCTACCTGAAATACGAGATCCACAAGTAGGGAGACAATGAATACAACATATATACTCGAGAATCCCGCTGCACAAAAACCGACTGGAAAGGTGGTCGAATCATCTGATGTTGTTGTTATAGTTGTCGCATTCGAGGAATATAGTTGACCGCCGTTTTGACATTCCCAAATAATATGGTCTTGCCTGAAGGGTACATTAGCATCAGTGTAAGCAGGATATAGAAAAAGAACAAAGTTCGAACCCGCGATTAAGCTCCACAATCATAAGAATAGCCCTCACGGCAGAAATAACGATAATGAAGGGCCACAAGAATTTGCACACTCGCGTCCAGATATAAGACCGCTAAAACAACCCATTGAAGTGAGGATGTCAATTAGCTCCAACCACTGAGGAAACGCACATTGGAAAGAGCCAAGATATCGATGACCGCAACGAAAGCGACAGCCAAACCGACACCGCCGTAAACATACCTGAATGCGTTGAAAGAAGAACTTTTAGGATGAGATTGACGTTACTGAGATCAATCGCACCACTCATCGGCCTCGAAGAAGAGGAATTGTCCACTGTGACACTTATAATTAGCGCACTGGCAGCTACAACCTCTGTACTCTTACCGAATGAGAAGAAAGATACCTCCAGCAATACTATAAAGCTAGAGGTAGGTAGAGTAAACAAGATTTAACGGAAGTAGATAAGAGGAATGCACAGCAATGATGATGGCCCATGCCATTGCGCCGCCCCTCTGTGTAATATTACATGTGAGTTAAACCAAACTACGTCGCTAGCAGCACCGAATCCTCACCAGAGGTAGAACAAGCAAACAGTTATCACACCTAGATACGATATAATTAGACCGATGCTCTCAGGATAGGAGATGCACATACCACATCGTTATTAAGGAGAGGCTGTGCGGATGGGTAGAAGGTTTCGCGGAGAGAGGTGCTATAGCAAGCAGGGTATTTGGGGAATTCAACGAGACGGTCGTCACTAGTCGTCAGCCGTCGGTGTCGTCGTCGTAAGGAAAGGTGGTCACTTAGTGGTCACACCACGTGTGGTACAGAAGAACCGTGTGACTTCAAGGAAGCTTCAGTCTTCGGCTTTTCTTCACCCGACGCGTCGGTGGTCGGTCGGCTCATCCGACCATCAAGACACAGTACCACGGAAAAAGCGCAGGTGGATCGTTATTCGAAGGTCTTTCTCTGCATTCCAGCAAAATACATTCTTTCGAAGAAACAAACTCGTGTCTTCATGCTCGCAACGTCTAGCCATATCTGCAAGAGGTGACTCCTTCAGAACTTAACTCGAGGATTGATTCAGGAAGCTAGGGGAAGCCGTCGTTAATTAAATTCCAAATTTTCTACAATAACTCCAGGTATTCTTCAATTCAGTGACCGCAAAACGACTGTTTTTCATCCTTATGTGTTTGATCTGACCTTTGATTCGTCACAAAGGAAGTACGAAGAATTATTGGACGGAATAACATTGCAACTCAAAACACTCCGTTCGCTTGTGCTGGGTTTTCCGTTAAGGTGCTTCAACTTAGTTGCCTCACGTTTACAAGCAGGCATGAAATACGATCACTGATTCTGCGATCACTTGATTTTTGCTGCAATCAAGTTCTTCATGTAGTGAAATGTAAGTGCTGGAAAGTTTTGAACCTCTTTTGTAGAAGTCAAATCATATGTTTTTGTGAAGTCTCAACGGAAAGTTGCGTCCAATTTCCTCTTCCTACTTGCACTATTCCTCAAACTCTTCAGTGTTTGCGGGACCGAATCCTACTCAACTAGATCTTAACATTTAACCTCCGTAATCGCAAGCAGTGATGTCCCTCCCGATTCTTACGGGGACGATAAATTAATACCGGTCATATTCTGGGACTGCGTTCTAGAGATGTCGCAGAGTTTCGCGGTCGCTCTAAATCTCTGCTGCTGCGAGAAATGTCCCCGACTAATATCCTTCGAGTTGTGTGCTTAACTATCGATGGCTGACAATACCCTATTCGTCATTCATGTATCAGTTCATTTTGATACCCTTCATTGAAGATGCGAACTCGACTTCCACTCGATCCGCCGCGGTCTAAGAGACAAAAATTTGACTGGGAGCTCGTACGCGTATTTGACTCATGCATGCTTGAAGCGCATGGATCCTATCTTCAAGGTCGGCCTACTAAGATTTCTTCCTCGTGTACTCGGATCTCATTCAAATGCCGAGGCAGACAGTGCGGTATGCAAGATACTGCACAATCGAGGGCCAGCCTCTGTGACAAAATCTACGGGGTCATGTCGAATGGGAACAACGGACACGCTGGGACCCACTACGAATTTGCACAGTTCAACGGCTCGAGGCTCTCAAACCGATCTGTTAGTCCTCAACACAGACATAAACATGCGCTGGTAGTGTCAGAGTCTCAAGATTCCAACTTCGATAATAAACTCGGAAAGTTCGCTTGGAAAACGATCCCGAGATATCATTAATATAACATTAATATGTCGGATGCAGTTCCACCTGAGCATTCTTCAAAATTCATCCAGCTGACTCGATTAACCGAGATTGACTGTATAACTTGAATGCTCAAGAACTCTCAAATGATACATCGGCGGACAGAAGGATATGCAGGTTTCTCGTTCATTGGACCACTCTATCAAGTACGGTATTTCCGTAAGGGCAGACCTCTCACGTGTAAGCAAATCATCTTACCGAACTTCTAGTCACCTACTTATTTTTGGAATCCTCCAATTAGCTCGTGGAAGGCGGAATGGTTGCTCTGTAGGCTTTTGATAGCGGGTGATTGTCATAAATCCAACCATAAATTAGTTCTGAAGTTGCTCCTCCAACTTGACTAGTGGTCCAACTCTGGCTAATACAAGCAAGAAGGCTTCCGCCTATTTCGAACAGGTTTCATACGAGGCAATTTATCCCTCAGGAGTCCCCCAATAACCTCAAAACGAGGCTGGGGTCGCAGTCTATTAACATGTGCTCTCAAAACCCAAACAAAACTACTTGAACTCTATGCCCGCAATTTTGCTTAACTTGAATGTATCAGAGTCGATTCACCCCAAGGAATCAGCTTACCGCCGTGTACCTGGCATGACCTCAATCAACCACATTGTTTGTAGATGGTTTTACTTCCCAAGTATCTCATCCACAGAACCCACGCCAGTACGCAAATCTGTTCCCTTATGGTCTTTCGAATCTCAGGTCTTTCGAATCTTCTTACATCAAGGCTTTTTAACCATAATCTTTGCTCGCTGACTTGAATTTTGATTTGGACAAGGCCAGTGCGTCTTCGACGGAGGCCATTCCTTCAATTGTGTGAGGGGGACAGGCGATAGGTACACGGATAGGTAAAATTTGAATGCTCATGAATACCTACTTACCCGTCAGATATTTTGACCCCTCGATTTGGTTTCCTTGCATTCGAAAAACTATACCCAATTAGGCCAGTGCGTACGGCCACATTCACACCCCGACTTGACTTTTCGATATATAAGGTAAGTGTAATAAAAACATGTTTAGCTCATGTTTTCAACTCTCTCAAGCCACCTGCACATAAACTTCAAGTGCGCATAAGCCCAAGAGAAGCATTGTTAACATTTACATTCAAGCCGGGTACGCCAAGTGAATACATACAAAACTACATACACAAATGTCCCATCGAGCTCGTATAGAGGAGATATTCAACAGTTTGAACCAAGATGCTGTCCACCGATGTACGTCCAAGTTCATCTCTCTCAAAGCACGACGCTCTCGCGCGCGGCCCGCATCAAGCAAAGGCTACAGGCGGACGTCAACACCTGAATGCATAGCAAAGGGGCAATTGGTTGTGGCCTAGCCTAACTTCTGAAAAATTCTCCACCAGATCTTCATCTATAGAGCATGCATACCGTTATTCGTCAAGAATCATGAGTCATTCTGCGTCCCGCCCATCAATGGTAGGACACATTGTTCGTGCCGGCCTCGAAGATATGCGACACAGGCCGATCAGGAGATGAGAAATAGCAAGTAAGGATAGCGGAGGAGGAGGAGAGGTGTGTTGTCCTTGCCAATCTCTGATTGAGCTTCGCATCGTGCAATTCTATCGGGGGGAAAACGAGGCTGCAGTCTGGCCAGATTCTGGGAAGAAAGTATCATGGAATTTTCTAAATTCGCCAGGAATTTATTTCGAGTGATATCGATCGACGAGATGGCAGTACGATAGCATCAACACGCTGCAGTCGGACAAGAACGCCTCAACGTCAAGTTGGAGAATTGATGTTCGCGAGGGTTCGCAGGAAAGTAATAGCCAGAGCGCACAGCACTATACGACCCAGCGTCCTCACTCGCTCGACTGAGCCTGACCCCGTGGAATTGGAATTGATAATCTATGCGACC
Organism: Lentinula lateritia; assembly: GCA_028011325.1. Lineage (NCBI taxonomy): Eukaryota > Fungi > Basidiomycota > Agaricomycetes > Agaricales > Omphalotaceae > Lentinula > Lentinula lateritia. The sequence continues at coordinate 44,994 of JANVFT010000100.1, read as the reverse complement.
AAAAGCTGAACTGCAGACGAAGAGAACAAAGAGGAATTGCGAGAAAAAAGATGGAAAGAATGCGTGATAGAAGATGATTAAAAGCAGTCCTTTTGTTGTGAAGAGCAAGCAAAAACAATTATTTTCATCTCATTGATAGCCACCATCCGACATCGATGGACTAGAATGACCCGAATTGTCCGACTGAACATGATGTATACGGCTGGGAATGATTGTTTGAGGAGGCATATCTGGCGGAGGTGAGAGTGGCCGTGCTTCCGAAAACATCCCAGGAGAGGGTGTGTTTGACGTGAGCGAGATTTTCTCGTTGAGATTACGAAGCCTATGCATCTCCGACTCCAACGCCGCAAGTCGAGTCTGCAGCTCACGGTTCACAGCTTCGAGATGAATGATGTGGTTGGTCGCTGGACAAAAGGGATCAGAAGGCGCGTCATCGGGAGCGATCGATAAGGAGAAACTTGCCTCGTTCTAGTAGCGATACCTTACTACTTTTCTGGTTGGACACAGGAAGGACGTCTTTCAGTTTAGCATAACCGTCTCGGAGTTCGTCTCGGCGCCGTTGTTCCGCCTCTATCCTTTGTTTTCGGGTGGCCTCTTTCCTAGAGTGAGCAAGGTTTTCTTGGTAGGGGCCCATCTCGTCCTCGTCGGAGTCCTGGGATCGTCCGCGGCTCCGCCTGCCAGACGAGCTGGTGGGAGAAGGCGTAGGATTATAGCGGGTGTGGCGGTGGACAAGACTGTTGGCACGGGACGAAGAAGGAGAATTGTTGCCGCTGCTATTGTACAAGCCGTCGGCAGAAGTGTCCGAACCAGAGACGGGAGGCGAAAGAGGATCGTAAAGCTCAGGCGAAGGAGGCGGAGGAGAATGGGAAAGGGGAATGGGAACATGAGGCACCGGAGATGTGTTATACGGATCGTGATATTGATGAGTAGGCATCATCATGTTTGGATACTGTAAGCCCTGCTGCTGTAAGTCCTCGACAGACAATTGGCCTGGAGAGATTATCTGATGAACATGTGTTGTAGTAAGTAATTGTTCAGGACGACCCACGCGTGTGACTGCCGTCGTGTCCAACAACATGGTACGGACTCATCGCAGCAGAATTGTAGGACACATTGAAAGCCGGTTCTTGGTCTGTGGAATAGAAAGTAAAGCTATGGCTAGCGATTTCATCAAGCTGGTGCTGCTGCGGTTGTTGATGATCCATGCTGGAAAAAAAGGGCAAAAAGTCGTATCGTTCGTCCTGGGTCGTGACTGTAAAAGGTTTTTTTTTCGTTACAGAAAAAGAGAAAAAAGATGATAAGAGGACGGGAACAATAACTTTGCTTTCGAAAGAAGTCGAAAGCAAAGGTTGTACAAATCTGTACACACACAACCTTGACGACTTTGTGTACAAACAAGTATACAGTTCGTCATTGTACTTAGTCTGAGTATTGTACTTTTCGAAAACAACGAACACTTTCTTCAACCTCCAGGTAATGTTAAGAGCCAAGTAAATCACGAATTTTGCTTCCGTGGCAAGGATGTATTTACTGATCAATATAAGCCGACGATCACTGGAAGTGGTTCAGGGCCAAAATTGCAGCTTTGCCTCATGGTTGCAGATAATAAATGACACGATTTTCTTATGTAGGGAACCATGGCCTGCGAGGCTACAGTAGAAATGATGAGAGTGTATATGTACATGCGCATAAGGATTTGTATCTCAAAAGCAAGAGAGCTTAGTTTCCGAAACGGCAGTCGAAGTATAATAATCTATGAATGAATACTTGACGAGACATAATACTATAACCTCAAGAAGGACCCGGACATATCGTAGGTTGCTCAAGTGGTTTTGAGCTACCTGCTCCGAGCTTGGAATTCACCCCAAAGTGCAAAGCAATTGAACCCCAAGACCGCATCATGACCGATCGCTGGTAATCCGGGATTCGTTGAAAGGGAAACCGGTATTTTGGAGAACAAGGGTACCCTCAAACGTTGGTGGTGGGGAGAAATGGGAAATCGCAGTCCCATCGCTGAGCAATAGTCAGTCAAAATAGTCTGACGATGGATGGAGTTTCTAAAGTTATCGACAGTTCGACTTTGTTCACCAAAAATACGGTACCGGTAAGCAATGCATGTAAATCCCGTGCACACGATCGAAAGACGAAGCACGAACGAGGAATGGGAATTAGAAATCATTAATCATAACTCAAGGTAGAATCCTTACTTTGGGCATCAACATTGATATAGAGTTTCCATTCCCTAAAGCCGCTTCGAGTTCAGGATTTAGAACTGAATAGCCGCGGTTCATGAGAAATTGTGAAACGGAGAAAACAAATAGAACTCACATATTGACCGGGACCAAACCAGGGTGGACTTTGAGGGAACGGGAGCTGGAAGAACTGTGCAATAGACTACTTTCAAGACTCAATTTTTCTCGTGACAAATTGGTAGCAAAGGATGAATCAACTCATCATACGAAGAGTCATTGACGCACCGGTTCAAATGGTACAGGTTGGAAATGTAAGGAAAAATGTGCTGATCTTTCCCTTCTTTGATCGTAAACCACCATGAGTGAAATTGCAGCTCTGATACGCCAACTCAGAATAAAATCTGGAGCAGCAAAACGGTACGAAGTTACTTGTTACAGAACACGAGACGGAGTTTCTTATCCGATTCCTTCTCTTCAATCTGGCTGTCATATTCTATTCTTCTCTATTCTTCCTTTTCCTCATTCCGGCGGTTGTCGTATCAATGTAACACAACCCAACGTTCAACTCCGCGAAATAATCAACAAGGCTTTGGAAGGAAAACACTCTCTATCGCAAAGATACTGTGGATCTACAACTGAAACTTGACAAGATGATCGCTGATGGTGCAGAAGAGTGGGACCTGAAAAACGCTGTAGGTCGAAAAATAGGACGAGAACGTTTGTTTCGGAGAAATTGATGACAGAGGTTGTTGCCATTTCAGAAAAGACTGGTTGAAGAATCCCAAAAGATGGTGATTGATACTAGTGTCAGGATGGGGAGAGCCGTGGGTGAACTCAGAGACGTTGTGGTGGGCTAAACGTTTCAAGCCATCCCGCTCTGAACTGGCTAAACGTTCGTTGTATAGATAAAGGCAAGGACAGAGCCTCTATTGGCCGAAGATAATGATTTATTGTCAGCGGAAGCTTTCCTAGAAGAAGCTGCCTTGTAGGGACCAGCGAAGGAGAAAATTTGTATTTCCGAGCTCTCTCCATCGATGTAAGTATAATCGATGTAGGTATGCACAGTTTATCATAAATAGCATCGACTAACAGCGGTGTCAAATATTATCAAAGAGATCACACTGGGATGAAAGGCAGCTTCGAGCTTTCATTGTAAGAAACTATTAATTACATGTAGGTAGGTAGTACTAGCTATCAGAGCAAAGAGCAGGATTATGGATATAGAAGATCGAAAGGGACTATAGGCTACAGGGTGTTGTTCAAAACATGCAAGAGAATAAGTAGGAGTCGTTTGTGATAAATCGTCAATGTCTATGAATGTGGTAAAGATTGTGATATGCGTTAAGAATCGTTTAATGCAAGCAAAGGGTAGGAATGCTATGAAAAAAATGAAAGGATGCTTTAAGCCCTCAAAAACATTTCGACGGGGATAGGTTTTCGCCGTAACCCAGAACTAGCACTGCTTGAGCCACTGAGGATACTAGAGGCGTCACTGGCTCCGCTGCCACGAGCACTACTGCAAGACGTACTAGTACTCCCTCTTCTGCGTACTCCAACGGCTCCGTGTGCACCAGAGTGGTGTCCATAACCGATGACCATGACATCATCAGACTCTGTTTGACGATGGCGTTTGGAGACAGGCGAGCGATTTTCATAGTTGTAATAGGGTGACATTGGACCAGTTGTAGAGGTGGAAGCGGGAATTTTGGGCACAGGCGATTGGAGTGATGAACCGTAACTCCAACCGGAGGAAGCGGAAGCGGAGCTAGGAGGACCCACGACGACGACTGCCCGTTTTTTATTTCGGGCCTTCTGCTTAGAGTCGACTTTAGGCTTTGACGGGGTAGTCGGAGTGGTAGGAGATAACAAACCGGTGGAAGTAGATGTACTTCGTTTCTTGGAGCTACTGAAATACAATCGCAGTTTGGAGCTACGCCAGCCGCGATTCTGCTGTTCTTCGCGGATGGAAGACAACGTGGAAGAGCTCCATCGTGAACGAAGCTGAGGATTGGAATGTTTTAGGCGAAGCTCGTGATCCTCGTAGGAAGGTTCATCGTCTTCAGCTGGGGGAGCTTCCTCTGGGGAACGGACGGCAGTGGAAGCAACGGGAGCGGAGTGAACTGCATTTTGAACGGCAATTTCATCCCTTGCCTCGTCGGCGGCAATTTCCTCTTCCTCCGACAAATTCCAGTCGATTGCCAAAGGAACTGACACGGTCATGTTCCTACGCATTTGCCGACGGGCCAACAAACTCGCAGACCGTGTGACAGAAGTTGAGGGGTTCGTCAGGATAGGTAGGTCGTCTGCCATTTCGTCTACGGGAGCATCAGCTTCGGGACGCATGCGCAGCTCAGCTAATCCGTTAGCAATGTCGGATTCGAGATCGATCGGAGAGTTAGGTAGCGACAAAGGGAGCATCATGGGGCGGTCGATTTCGGTGTCGATAGCGAATTGGAATTCTCCATCGAGATCAGAAATAGAGAAGCGCTCAGTGTGAGAAGGTTGTGAATAGAAACTATCAGACGATCCAGATAATGCAGAAGATTCTGCCTCGACATAGTAGGTCAGGATATTATCACAGTCGTCTTCGTCATCTTCTTCGTCGCCGGCAAAAGCAGCTTCACCAACATCCTCAGGGAAGAAACCGAAGTCCGCAGGGATGCTGGTGCGAGGAGGTGGCCTGCGACTAGCCTCGGATTTCCCCACCTGTGTAAAGAAGTCATCATCTTCAGAAACTGCCGGCGAAGGGACTACCGATTCACGGGGAGGAGGTGGCGGTGAGCGCGAAGGAATAGTGAACCGCCGGCGAGAGGAGGTAGGGTTTAGCTGTGGTGATGGAAGAGTGGATGAGAAACTCGAAGCTGGGGAAGATCCACAATACACAGAACCAACCATAGAGTCTGGTCTGGCAGATTCAGTTTTGACAGTGTGAGGAAAGTTTGGTGGTAGTGCAGAGCGCAGGGTGATCATCTGGCTGAGTTCACGACCGTACCACTCGGAGTCTGATTCAGGTTCTGATTCTTCCGAAGGAGAGAACTCGGCTTCGGAGAAGTTTGACGGGGATTTGCTGAACATGGAAGGTAAAGCGTCGTGTTTTACAATCATGAGCGGTCGAATAGAAACTCTACGCGCAACGAACTTTGGAGGTGGGGGACGAGGGAATTCATCATCCGATGAAGTGGGCGTAGGTGGAAGTGCAGACGAGTCAGAGCTCGGACTGGACAGTGGAGATTGCGCGAAAAAATGACGGTCTGATGAAGGTGTTGGCAACGGAGGGTGAGGAAATTTGAATGACTCTTCTGTGAAGGTCAAGCAGAAAGAGTCGGGTGAAGAGCTCGGAGAGACACCACATGGAGGTCGTGGCGCAGGTCGTGGGGCGGAAAGCAAGTCCGAGTTGTACGCAAAGTCTTCGTCAGAATCGTGATTTTGGGTCTTAGCGATCCGAATTTCATAGGGCGAGATAGGTCTAGAAAAAAACATCAGAAAAAGAGGTAGAAGCAGAGTAGAAGATACACACCTGCGCCTCTTGAGCTCTGGGGTATTCGAAGTAGAAGTACTTGTCGAAGACGAGCAAGAAGGACGTGATGTTTCGTCTTCTTCGGGAATGATATGGAGATCGGTTGTGGATAATTGCAAAGGAGAACTCTTGCGAGCACGAGAACGGGCACTGCGTTTCAAAACTTTAATTGACAAGTTAGTTAGAGATTCCATTGTTAACAGAAGACGACTTACAACTGGAGACAGAAGTCATGATATATGCAAGTCGTATAAAAGTCGTTGGTTGTAGAACAGAAAAGTCAAGGGAAGACGAAGGAAGCCCATGGTGAGAGTGGCTGGTTTTATTGATGCAAGGTCCATTGACCTGGTGGACAATAAGATTTAGAAGTAACTATTGAGGAGGACAATGGTCTTCGGCTATAGAGGATAACAATGAGTTCTGTTTTTGGACAAGTCCCGTGATTATGTCCGAGCCCATTGTTGCAAAAGTATGACAAAGCTACTATGTTTGGGCAGATACTGACGAAAGTGCAAAGATTTTCTCAGAAACTGGGACAAAATATCTCTCAATTGAGTGGTCATTGTTCCCTAATCGTGCTCATCATGCAGACGCCTCATAGAACACCTCTTCGAAGAATCTCTCAAGGTTCCTTACTGCGGCTTTCTCGCTCTGGCGCCTACCCAGATGCTCCTCATGGCCTTGGCTTCTTAGAACCAGCAATGTCCGAATTCATAGATGAGACGGAGACTCTACAGACAAACGTTGAAGGATTAAAGCATCTGAGCGACACTTTGGCCACTTTCAATGAGTCTTTTGCCAGCTGGCTGTATGTGATGAACATGAACGCGTTAACCGTAGATTGGCCCCAGGTTTGTGCAGATATACTACAAAGATTGCGTTTATGATTATCCTGCTCCAAAGGCACCTCACGATGGCAGCTTTATACTGGCTGAGAGACGCGCAGGTGCCATTGCTCTATATTTATTTTGCGATCCTTTCATCATACAACGCGTCTTCCAGAACGAAACGCCTTTGCCGCGATGCAAGCGCTACAAGCTCAACTCCAGGCAAAATCAACCCAACCCTCATCCATTGAAGGCAGCGTAAATGACCAAACGACCATCATAGCTGATCCGGAGGCCACTTTCACTATGAATAGTAACAACAGTTCCGCCCCTGCAAAGACAAAAAAGGTCGTCAAGGGTAAGAAGCTAAAGTTGACTGCAAAAGAGAAGAAGGAAAGAGCGGTATGCAACATTTTTCTAACTTCGCTTGCGCGATTCTGCGCGTCTCATTCCCTTCAAGCTGGAACTGGAACGCATCATTACTTTTCTCCCGCTTGAATTCAGAGGCAGCGATCCAGTACGCTCAATAATGGCCATTCTCAATTCCAACTTAAAGCTCCACCCCAGAATCTTCGTCGCAATATGGAAGCTGTGATAGAGGGGATGTGGGATGCTCCAAACCAGACTGTGAAACGTTAGTTTCTATCCCTGTCATGCCATGCCCTATCCTCATCATATTTTCTACTAGTTCCCGATTTGATCAAACCCCCTGACCTTAATCAAGCTCGGGCAAACAAATGCCTAATTGCACTTGTGAATCGAAAGATTATCAAGAAGGAAAGCAGTACGGTATATGTTATTTCTGACCTAGACTCAGAGTCTAATCTGACAGTTTGTCCATGAAATCTACAGGGAACTGTTCTGTACCATTGGCAAGGTGTAGCTTGATACATATGTATGAAGTTTCGGGTCTTGCTTTTTTGCGTTCTTGCTTCGGCAATTCAGTCTCCCCATAAGTACAGACGCTGGATGGTATGCTTAAAGTTCATCATGTAGAATGGTAGCAAGTGCAAGATCGAACCTCCGGGCAGTACGCTCGCAGAACATTGAACAACCCCATTTACATAGTTGAGAACGCTTGTGTGATTGATAAATAAGAAGTTTCAGACAATATTCAGGAACTGTTCGACGTTGGTCCGTGGCTTGCACGATACCGCAACTCCATTATATCTCATTGGAAGCCAAGTTCTCGGATTCAGAACCAGAAACTCTTGGGCCATTTCCAGAAACCTCACCATCTGGAACATCATACGACCGTCATGGAACCAGCGGGAATAGTGGTATCGCAAATAGGGTTCCAACGTCCATCTATCCCTGAATTCCGGAACCAGGTCATACGAACCGACTCTCAGCATGTAAGCCAATAGTGATGGTCGAAATCGCGAAGAAGAGGGAGGACATCTTTCCACCGATCCATAGATTTGATTGATGGGAGCACTGCAGCCAAGGTTGTTGACATCTGCAATTTTTCCATAAGTCTGAACGCATGGCACTGGTGGGTATCGAGCTTCTGAAAGCTGCGTAGCTTGTTAAAAGGATATCATCGATCGTTTCAGCATCGTCCACATACATACCTTCGAATTTTCATACCCTTACGCCCGTTTATTTCATATCCGTATCTTCCGACCTTGATTTGCTCGAATCCATTTCACGCTTTAGACGCGTAAGCGCGTTCAGAATACCTTTCCACGCATCCCTGTCCAGTCGCTCCTCTTGTAAGCCACGGGTTGTCCGGGTTGTTTGTGAAGATTGCGGGTCGGAAGGGGCTTGGGGTTCCGGAGGCAAAGCCACGCCTAGTGAAGGAGGTAGGAATCCCGGTGGAGGCGCATTTATTGCTGAGGGTGCTATACGCGAATGTCGAATATGGGCTAAAGAAGATCTTATAGCCGTTTGAATCGACTGTAAAGCGTGAAGGTCAGCAAACATTGAATCGATCTTTAGATTAGCCCACGGACTGACGTCCAGACGTTCAAAATATTCGCTAACTTCTAGCACAAATTGCTCTGATCTTTCTTCACCCTGAGGTAGGTTATCCTCTGGACTATCAGTCTGCGGTAAAGTGAGAAGAGATATTGAGGATGCAGCCAACGAAAGAAGGCGGCTTATATCCTATTGTTTGACATCAAACAAGGAGCAAAAGGAGACGCGCGAAGCGCTCACCTTTTCAACCTCTCCAAGGGCATGGATTTGACGGGCAGTACGACTGGTTGTCCATATAGGATCAAGGTCCAGCACTTCGGGGGGTGGTGATTGTTCGGAGACCTGGTTCATAAGAGCACTAAAAAGATGTATTTGGGCGCCAAATAGAGCTATATATACGAGGGAGACTACATTATTCTCACAAATTACATATGAATCGTGGATATTCAACGTCGGAAACCATATTCATTGTCAATCTTCAACCTTTCCACACCAAAAGTTCCGTCTTCTTGTTCACCATAATCACCTTCGTATCCACGATTCAAGTTATGACTTCCGTGTTGCCCACCATGCCGAATTTCTCTATTGCCGCTCTCGAGTCTGACCTCCCTTTCTCCGTATCTTCCCCCAAATTCTTCTTCCCTGAAATCTTCGCGCCGACCATACCCTTCATTAAAGCGACGATCGAGAGCGCCAGACCCGTAGTCACCACGTTTCTCGAACGATTGATAACCCTCGTTCCGGTAAGAATCATCATTTTCGTGCTCATCTCGCTCATGGTTATGGCGATGTCCGTGGTGAGTTGGAGGCTTTGGTTCTGTACGGTATGGACTGCGTTCGTATTGCCTATTCCCATACATTTCACCGCGATGATGGGTGGACTGCTCAAGGCTTTCAGAGTTGTAAGAGTCCTCCAGTTCTCCATACTCAGATCGACGAAGTTCACGCCTATCTTCTCCATATCCGCTTGACCCATGCCTGGGAAGTGAGCGATATTCATCTGAACCGTACGGATCCTGTTGTTCACGGTTATAGCCATAGGAACTCCCCGTTGGTCGACCATAATTGGAGAACGCTAGGCCAGAGCCGTGCGGATTTTGCCTGCTTTGATTCGGATCATAACCTTCATAGTGCTGACTACCAGCATAGCCGATGGAGCTAGAGTACTGCTGGCTGTGTCCTAAATCATAGGCATCCTCTCGCCCGTATGTTCCTTGTTTATTGTCGACATCAGAGTACTGCTGGTTGTTATCTTCCGAGTTGTATTCGTGACGCAAGCCACGCGAGTCTGAAGTGTCAATGCTCAGGACAATTTGACCCATTATGCAGCAAAAAGATGGACAAGAGACTTACCGGTATTGTATTCGGTATTAAATTGCGATTGCTGTTGATACTGGCCCCCGTAGCTCTCTTTTCCGTCGTAACTTGTATCTATCATCTTGTTCAGTCATAAACGATTTGATTCGTTCGTCGACATCTTACCAGACCTTCCCCCTTGCATGTAACTAGATGTCTCTGTATAGGACTGAAAAGTACTTGGCTTTCCGTATCCAGCCTCGACTTCCACACTCTCCTCCGTAAGTCTTTTATTCTTGCCGTTCCTTACACTATCTTTGGACAATGCCTGAATCGTCTGTGAAGTTTCGTCGGGGCTCAATTCTCCAACCCAGCGTTCCATCTCTTCGAACATTTTGTGCTGAATAGAGGAATGACCATCTGCAAAATAAGGATGATGAAAGGCCTTGAGGATTTGGTCAACCACTTCGTCAGGATCACTGTTGTCGGCCCAGGCCTATAAAAGTTGCATGATGAATATATATCTAATCAAGAGCATGCTCTTACTTTAACGATGAGTTCAGTGCTATAAACAACAACAATCTGTGCCACCTTTCCAGCAGGCTCATTGAGGATTAGACCAAAGTGATCCTTGGATAATAGACTATGGGAAGGATCCGAGGCATAGGGGTTGTCAAAGACCTGAGAAATTTGTGTATCAGCGCAATACCTCAGCAAGCCTGTCAAAATCACCAGAGTACCTCGTACTGATCATCGGTATCGATGACAGCTTTACTTCCCTCTCCCAGAACGCTCGTAGCCTGTGTGAGAATAGGCTACAGTGATGTCTACATGAGCGACGGTGAATATAACCAACAAATGAGTTGATCACAAACCGTAAGCCAAGGAGCGATCACAGTATACACGTCTGAAATTAGAAGTTATTCAATGCTCCTTCAAGTTGGAAACAGTAAGATGATACATACAAGCATTCAGTGCGTTCATTAGCTCGTCGATTAGCGACGACAACCCAGGTATCATTTCAATCTTTGCTGTGATCCACCTAAAAACACCATCTCTCCACGCAAGCATCTCCAGAAGTCGCTTCTGCACATCTGGAGGGGCAATATCATCTGGATTAAAGTTGTAAGCTTTCGACTCTTGTTGCAACTCCTCCGCTTCGTTCATTTTGTCGTCGCTGCCCCCAATTGGGAGCTTAGAGAATATCTTTCTGAGGTTTTCGATGTTTCCGGAAGCATTGGACTCATTGGAAGCATCAGTCATCTTCTGCGAAAGCGATGTGACACTGGCTTGACTCAAATGACTGGCAGAACATGTTATTAGTAGAAGGTACTATGTGAACAACAGACCGCTCACTCAGTTGCTTCACCAAGAAGCGAGTGCAAAAAATCGGCACTCCCAAAGGTGCCTGTAACAAGAGGAGGGGCTCGACCATTAGGAGTATCAATGTCGGTATTTTCGCCAACATGACAAAACACTTCGGAGTAGCCCATCTTCCTCAAGCTTATTTCGCACCAATTGCTATGTGCTAACTAGCACGGTTGAACCCTAGCATGAGCATTTAGTACCAATATTATGACAAAACACTAACAAGATCCTCCACTGTACTTGACCATCAGCGATGTAGAAGATATTGTATGGAAGTCTACTGACTGGTGTGTAATCCTGTACCTAGGAAACGATATGCTTCCCAGAGATCGGAGCCTTCGCGACCGCCAGCGCGTCGTCCGTGTTCAATACAAGCACGGAACGTGCGACGTATGTGAGCAGTTGATGAATCCCAGCCCTGGTCCTCGGTTGCCATGTAGTTTTTCATGCCATTTCGAGGATCAATCTTGAGCTCACGCGGATCGACAGGCGGGCGAAGCTTGGGGTGAAAGCTTCGAGCATCCCCTTCCTTCTCTGCGTAGCCCCTAAGCTATATCTTGAGCATCTAAGATGCATCACAACATTTTGAAGAACCTACTTAGGATTATCGATGTGTTCCTTATATATTAGAGTCAGAGAGGATATAATGAACTTTGAAAGATTAAAATTCGCACGTACGACTGGAAGATACACGCCTAGTCGGTCAGCAGTAACCTCAAACTCCTCAGTAGCAAAACCGAATGTCTGAACACACTGTACAGTGAACAATGGAACATCATGATTGTAGTAGCAAAAGCACTCACCATGAACCCTAGCACAGAAACAACTAGCACCAAGGTTTCAGCGGTCAGTTTACTTAACCCCGCAATGTCCATAGCCTTAGTGGTTAATGATGAGCATGAGATTGAATCGCCGCTAACTACTTTGTACACACTTGCGAGTAATCCCGGAGCCAGTTTCCCTGATACTAGTTGAACAACTATTTTACAGTAAAATATTAGATTACTCACAAAGTAAATCTTTTTGATATCTCCTTTGTCAAATTTGGATCCGCCACTAACATTCTGAAAAGCTTTCTTTGCAAATCCGAACAGACTTGTTCCGCCTGCAGCGAGAGCTGCATTCTTCAGAACCTGCTCAAGGATGTTCTCGATGTCTCCATGACGGAAAGCTTTATCCTGCGATAAGAATATTAGTTATCGTTCCTTATCGTTCATGATCTAAGTTGATTGTTCAATTACATTTAGATATGCGAAATCAGGAATGTCTCCCGCTCCAAATGCACGGACATTTGAGGGTAGTAGACAGAATATCGCAGTCAAGAGCAGAAAGTTCGAAGCTTTTGGCATGATGCAGTGATGATAGAACTAGGATTTTCCAATCTCGTTGACAATTAATAACGATTGCCAAGGTTCGATCCGCAGTGCGCCAAGAGGGTCTCGGATGTAGTTGGAAGTCTAGGCTATCACATGACCGCGCGTCGTGCTCGAAAGCAGTCGTGTCGTACAACATCGTTGTATACACTGTGGGGAAGAACGCGTACAGTGTATGTCTCATCCCAAACTGCGCTTCATCGTATTCCGTGTCTTCGTATTATCTCCACGCTGACCTTTTCTTTCGATTCCTCTTCGTTCATGATCCTTTTTCACCTTGCTTGCTAGGTCCTTTGCCACCCCGTCTTTACCAAGCGCCCGTGCATTTTTTTTTTCACACACTAGGCGCTTGAATTAGCTCGCTCCGATGTATTCCTTCTAATCCTTGTTCATGCACTCATACACTACTTTACCTTTTGTTACCATACAACCTTTGGTTTGATTGTGAATGTGGGCTGGAATTTATGAGAATGCAAGCCAGGTTTATCGTGCCCCGCAGGGGTTCGCTAGTTTAATACAGCAGTTTGAAAGTGTAATCCAGGGCCTGGATTACACTTTCAAACTGCTGTATTGGACCGCTGACTGCCTCTTTTATCCACCTTTTCATATCTAGTTCATCAAATAAAACATAAAGAACATCCTTGTCATCCCTTCCATCAGGTCGGAATTTCGCTGGCCGAATTCTTTTGTCCCTCATCGCCAGGTGAAGTTCATCCTTACACAGCACCTCTAACAAGCTCTAACAGGACTTTCATAACTCGGCACACCCTGGCACACCTCATAGCTCATTTGAGTATTCCTCCGCCAATTTCGCTCTCCCCACAGCCTTTTCATCATATTATCCACATGATTTTCCGTCGCTGCACCTTTGCCTCGATACACAATAGCCTGTGGCTTGACCTGATCATCATTGATATCATCACACACATTCTCCTTGCTAGCTTCCTTGGTGCTGCTCTAGCTTCACCACTGCCGATTCGCAATCCACCTGTACACCGAACGCTATCAGTACTACCCCGAATGGAATCTTCGAAAGATGACACCGGAAAAGTGTTAACAGAATGACCAACTCTGGCTCCCCGCCGCCATGTAAATATTCAATACTCAATTACAGTGCTTGTGCCAACCACCTTAACCATACCATATTTCCTTTTGGGTGTCATACGAAGACTCTGAAATGGTCCCTTATCCCCTTCTTAGTAACGAAATTGGCGAAGATACCACAGACGACGATATAGATCAAAAGTATCCCCCCTGGACCTAGTAACGAAACTGGCAAAGATTCCACAGACCACGATATCGATTGGAAGCCATTCAAGCTCTACTTTACTTCCCAATACGTGGGGGTTCGTCATCGACCACAGAAGAGGATTCAAAACAGGCACCATCCGCCCTATCGTTCAATTTATATACAGAAAAGGAGATCCTGAAACTCTTCAAGACTTTGGTCATAAAATCCGTCGTAAAGTGAAGGAGGTGAAGGAAGAAGAGCAGAAATCGAATGGCGCAAAAGGAAAAGGGAACAGTAATCACATAGCTCGAGACCTTTGGAAGCAGCGGTGTAGGTGCGTACTAGTATGCACGAGCGATGACAATAACGTCTAAGTAGTTGTACACTCACTGGCTGGCAATGTACAATTTGTGAACATTTTCGAAAGTACAGTATGACCTGAATCTATGTAGAGCGCAGATTTCCGATTCGTCCAGGTGAGATTTGGTACGGACTCTTGAGGTTATGACCATCGAAGGTGATAAGGTGTTTACAGTTGTCTCCATAGTGTACAACAGTTCTATAACCTTCTTACTAGTACACTTAACATATCGACTACAATACTGATATAATGTCCGACGTTGCCTTCTATTCAGCCCGATCAGCTTTGTCTGTCGTTGTATCCTCTGTGGTGTTTTCACCTTCTGTTTCACCTTCCTTTTCTTCACCCACTGCTGTATCCTCTTGTTCGTCTTCTTCTTCCTTATCCTCCTCTTGCTCCTCGTTTTGGACACCCGCATCTTTCTTCTCAGCCTTGGGTTCGTCTTTTGAGCCCAGGACGGTACCCGAGAAGGTCATGCCACTCATCAGATCACCAACCCCTTTCACAACTGAGCCCTGTGAGTTTGCGCATTAGTCGTGTCTCTAATCTGAATAATAATATCGCACCAAACCATAAACGAGACCACCAGTGGATACCTTCCAAAATACGTTAGCGCAATGACTGGGAGTTTTTGTCAAGAGGAAATTGAATTTTACCACCACGGAAGATAGCAGGGCGACAGGCGACGCGAGGATAAAAAGCGTGCCTTTGATAATATCGTTTGTCAAAACTTTCTTCGCTGTGCGTCCGACCTTCATGAACTCCAAGGCTTTTTCCTTGTAGTACTCCTTGACTTTTTGATTTGGAGAGCTTTCTGCCGTTTCCTTCAACGCCTGTATAACTTTTTGTTCATGCATTTCAATCGTTTTCTCGTCTGCGTTCTGTGCAATCGCTGTATTGTAGCCTTCAATAGCGTCTCGAAGTTTCTCGACGGATGATCTGAATTTGTTTTCGGTTTCTGGAGACTGGGAAAGTATCAATATACATTGAAATGCGGGCACTGCTGAGCCGCAGTTAGCAAACATTCACCTCGTCAGTCCCTACGATAGTTTCGCTATCGTCAAGGATCTGCTCTACTGGAACAGGGACGTCAAATTTAGTTGAGGTTGTAGCATCTTTAGCGTCTTTGGATTGCGTCGAATCCGTTTGTGTTTGTGTTGGTTGGGACGCGGTAGAAGTCATTTGGAGCTTTGGATAACGGTATGTTTCATGGAAAGGTATTATAAGCACTTTCTACGTGCGCCACCAGGTACATACCTGCTAGGTACCAATGCGGAGTATTGAGCAAGATATGACATACGTCTCCACAATTCGTATACACCAGTTCAGCCCATCTCGCGTTCGTCAAAAGCGCTCAACCCCACCGGCTACATGACGTATGTGTAATTTTTCTGAAGCTAAGTAGGTGTGGCCAGAACCTGAAATTGTAGTTGTCGGATACTGAGATCTCATATGAAATCTCCTTCGTTCACTCACCCCACCAGTACGTCAAATGTCCAATCATTCGTCTACTTTCAACGTACTCAGAACTTTTGCAAGTCGCTCTTTTCTCATCGGAATCCACAGGACCTCACCAGAGGAGCCTTGTTGTGCACCGACAACTAAGTCGTGGTCCCGAAACTCTCCAAGAAGTGCTCTCAGCGCCGTATCGTTTGTTGCAATGAAATCGGTTCTGGCGGAATGGTAGAGTTTGTCGTACGCTACTGCATATTGCTGCAAGTCATCAACATGGCCAGAACTTTTCGCCGCCTCAATTGCCTCTAGTTGCCTTTCCGCCATGAGCGTAAAAAGTCTCTTCGCCTTCGCTGTGACGGATGCTAGGACATGAAGTGCTGCGGTTTCAGAAACCATGGAGGTTCCATTCTGGGTAACGTCCCGCTTGCGCATGCCACCCGAAGCCCCCAATATCGAAGATCGGTCGGCCTGAGATAGTTCGAAGTCGTATGGGGTGAGTGTAGTCATATCGTGCCATAACCATGCAAAACCTCGCCCAGCCCCCACACCCGTTCCCTGACTATCTTTTCGAGTTGAAAGTTCGGCTGACGACCATAATAACGGAGAATTGATATGATCAACAGACGCAACAATGTGTATTTTCGGATTGAGAGCAAGCAGCGATAGGGAAGATTGTGCTTTGATTGAACGGAGCGCAGGTGAGTCGATGTTATGGATAACAAGATAGAGATGCTGCTTTGAGGTTGACCGTGAAAAGAAATCACATATTCGTCGAGCTTGATTTTCGGCAGAACTAGAGGGAAGCGGGAGGGAATCAATTCCGGGGACATTTTCGATACACGAGAAAAGTTCCTTCAGTCCAAAGTGGGGCTGGAACGCATTCACAACTACGACGTGTCCGAGTTTTGAACATGAATTGACTGCAAAGTCGTTTAACAATACGCGTTTGGAGCCATACCCGTAACAAATCACGTTAAAGCCTTCCTGTAGCTCCAGCAAAAGTCTTTGAAACAAGGATTTTCGTTCTGTCTCCGAAGTCAGAAGCTCGGATTTGATTCTCTGACTATCAAACGAAGACGATGCTTCCGCGTACTCCTCAGCTGAGAGCGGAGGTATCAGAGAAGAGAATATATTGGCAGAAGTCTGCGCTCGTGAAGCTAGATGCGTAAAATAGGCGTCGAAAGCGGTTTGAACAATCATTTCGCGAGATTGTTGAACCATTCCTGGTTTTCGCTGCCTTTTGGAAGGAGAGGGGGTGAGTAATATATTCGATGTTTCATTTTCTGAGGAAGACCCTTGAGATATTTCACTGGCTGCGGATTCAGATTCGGACATGGTAGTAGAGAGGAAGGATGCACGCGTGCGCGTCTAAGCACCCTAAAATTAATACATAAAGCGGCCAAGGTAACGTGGTTGCCCACAATCAGAGTATAATACGTGAAACCTGGATACATATTCACAACTATTGAGGGGAAAGCTGGTGAAAGCTTGCGTCAGTCTGCCTAGGGGAGACTATCCGTCGCAGAACAGATTTGGGCTTAGGTGTATACAAAGGTAACGACACCACCGGTAAAGGTTGAAACTAAGGGGCAATTGGTTTGCGACGATTTGACATCCATTCTCTTGCCCGAGCGCGACGTAGTTCTTGTGCTGCCTCAATTCCCTCTCCTTGATTTAACTCTGTATAAGCCACTTCAGCTTCCGCCTTCTCAACTTGGTCTTTGACCTCAGTCTGCGTTTCTTCCCCACTCTCATCACTGTCAGCGTAATCGGCAATAAGCCCCATCCCGAGAGAATTCGCTTTCGAAGCAGCCTTTTGCTCTTCTTCCAACTTATTATCCGCTCTGGCATGAGCCTTTACAGTACGCCAAGCACGACTCCATCGCCCACGTAGAAACGCAAATCGCGCGTCTGCGCCGTGGTTTGCCAGGATACGCAGCTCCAATTGAGCGGGATTCGGTGATGCGAGTATGGACTTCGCAGTACGACGCATGATTTCTTTTTGTGATTCATGAGGCTTTGATAGTCGAGTGAGTTTCATTCCCGTAGAATGCGTAGATATGTTGACCTACCTCTTCATCGCTTCCTCCCCAGATCTCTTCCCCATCTTCCTCCATCCTAGCTTTGAGCCTCTCATCTCTGGTCTGTTCCATCAGTCGCCGACGTTTCTCTCTCCGGTAGTCACCAGTCTCTCCGGCTGTGAAGAAGAACGTGTCTTCGGCGTCAGAGGGAAGGTCAGACCAGCCTGCAGGAGAGCTCGGGATGGGTATGGCATGATCTTGCACGTTCGTTCCTGTACTGGAAAATGTCTGAGGATCAAGTAGTAATCGTGCGTCGTATCTGAAAATGTTCTGATGAGAAAGTGGAGATTTGGGATAAAACAAAGATGGGGAAAAGAGGCCTCTTTGATAATGATTTCGAAGCTTCATTCACACGTTATACATTAGTAGGAAATAGATTCTCATTCTCTGAAATAAAATCTTGAGACGACCGTACCTATCGACCCATACAGCTTCTGAATTAGAATGGCTCGATCCTTCGCCTTTGTGGTCCTGCCAGTCATCATGAAAATCAAGAGGTGTACAATCTCCACCGAGCCGTATGAGACCACTGCCAACATCCATTTCGCCATCAACATTGCGAACTTCTAAAGAAAGCGCAGCGACGTGTCCTCGAGGTCCTCGTATAATGTCAGCTTCATATGCCTGCAGGTGTGGTACAGGGTCTGCAGCATTCGGTTCATCAAGCGAACGATTCGATAAACGCTCTCTTTTTTGAGAAACATGTTTTCGTTTTCGAGAGGACATGGGAGGGTAGGAAGTTATCTTATCACACAGCCACTACCCGTTGACCGGAACACTTCCCAGCCTCGGAAGATCGATAATTCGACCACAATCAGATCACAACTTTGAAGTCGAACGATGTCTGTGCGAGTACTCACTGGCACAGATGTTAGGAATATTACCGCAGAGCTCTCTGTTGAATTCCTTCAATCTCTCATGGAGGATGTTTTTGCTTTAATTTCCTCGCCCGAAAGTGGAACAGCTTATTTACCACATCGAATCTCTATTCCGATGGAAAATCATACCGCTCTTTTCATGCCTGCAAGAATATCTACTATGGGAACAGCTATGAAGGTGGTCTCTGTACCCTCCAACTCCGATGATAAGCGCGGACTGCCTGCAAGCACTCTGGTGCTAGACAAGCACACCGGCGCGGTCAAGGCTATTGTCAATGCTAGAAGTTTGACTGCTTTGAGGAACGCAGCAGGTTCGTTTTCAGTCTGTATGAGGGCCGTTTGTTACACAGTAGTATCATAGGATCCCTACTATCTACGACCCTTGTTGGGCCTATATCCCCCACGCGTATTGTCGCTTTCGGAGCAGGTGAACAGGTCCTTGCGCATCTTGATCTCCATTTTCAGGCTTTTCCATCTGTGAAATCCTGCACAATCGTCAACAGGTCCATCAATGACCGCTTATCCTCCATCACATCTCAGTTAGCAGACAAACATCCTTCTGTTAA
This sequence comes from Lentinula lateritia, assembly GCA_028011325.1. Taxonomy (NCBI): domain Eukaryota; kingdom Fungi; phylum Basidiomycota; class Agaricomycetes; order Agaricales; family Omphalotaceae; genus Lentinula; species Lentinula lateritia. Next base: position 25,929 of record JANVFT010000100.1, on the reverse strand, counting down.
TCTCAGCGTTCTCGCCTACGACGCGTTCAACGTCACGAGTGAATCGAGTGCCCAACTGAGGAGCTACCTTTCAAATGCAGACATTATCATAACTGCTACGCCGTCTCATCTGCCACTTTTTCCATCATCATGGGTACGCAGTGGCACACACGTTATCCTGATAGGAAGCTACACCCCACAGATGAAGGAAGTCGATACCGATCTCATTATGCGAGCGATTCCAACGTCATTTCACAACGACGAAACTAATGAAACACATTCACCAATACTTCTGGTTGATTCTATTTCCGCTTGTCTCGTGGAAGCAGGGGAAATTATTGAAGCAGGAATAAAACCTAGCCAGGTTGTCGAGATTGGGAAGTTTGTGCTAGACAAGCGTGAACATGTCCGTTCTAACTGGAGAAAATTTGCTTCCAAATCAAAGGGTGTGGCAAACGATTTCGTTGGACCTATCACCATATTCAAATCAGTCGGCGTGGGTTTGCAGGATGTTGCTATCGCATATGCTGTCGTTGATAAGGCAGAAGAAATGGAAAGGTCAAATGCGAAAGGCACCATGGGCGTTGTTGTACTAGACTTTGATGTATGATATATATCGATGGACCCCGTAACTTAGGGGACTATGTGCTACTATGTGTGTCATTTCAGGCAAATAACAAGTGGACAGTGAAAAAGGAAAAATATTGTATGTTCAACCTCCAACGGCTGCAAGAACGAGATCGCAGACTTCCTGTTTTTCTGCCCGTACACCGAGCTCCAAGACGACGCCTGAGCCTTGCGAGAAGGTCATCCGACAGCGTGCCAAAACCTTTCCTCCTCCACCGATAACGAGACCTGACAGTTGGAGTACATGCACCGTGGACGACTGTGGTGATTCAGTGCCACCAAGAGGCTCCATCTTGAGCACTTCGATGATAGAATCACAAGCGGCTACGAACAAACACGTTAAAACAAGGAAGGATGGCATACGAAGCAAAGCCTACATTTGAGACTCTCCATGCTCGAAAGGGCAAAAGTTTCGACAGCACTTGGTCCGGCACGCATACGGTCCCACTCAGAGCCGAAAGTCACATAGCTAGGTATAATATAATCACCACCTGCACTAAGTTCAACGTCTTCCAGCGGGTATTCATCCTCATAACCTTCATCTTCAGGTTCGCCAGTAGATGGGTCTACCTCTTTGCTCACGAATTTGAGCAAACATGAGAAGGATGCGATGGCGAATTCTTCAGGAGATGTACGCGTGAAGGAAACATAGACCGTGCCGGGCGAGTTGGCCGGTGACAAAGAAGGTATGGGTATGATGAAGTCTTCCACCAAGGAATCGGTTTCCTCTGACGGTTGCATGATGATGGTGACACCTTCCAGTACAGTATCGGGCAGAGTATTTGACACATTGTACTGGGGCGAGACGGTCCAGTGTTAGAGTTCCGCAGACATAAGAGAATGAAACATACTTGGAAAACCACATGTTCCTTGAAGATATGCTTGACACATGTGACCTGGTATTCCGTCTCACTTTCGGTGAGCTGGATGGGACTCGCGCTGCTGTTGAGAGCCGGTCCATACGATACGAATTCGGGCACTTCTGCGAGTTGCTGTGCATACACGGTTTGAGTCTCCGCGGCAGTGGGAGGAGGCGGCGAGTTCGATACACGACTTGTAGAAGGAGCTCCAATAGTTTCCAATGTGCTGGGACCTTTTTAAAGAGTCAACTTTAGCAGGGATTAAGCAGGGGAAAAAATAGTTGTCTACGTACGGGCAGCTTCTTGAGCAGCCTGGACACGGCTAATCTTGGGGACCGAGGAAAGATCCAATGGCTGTGAAGAAGCGCTAGGGTCCTGCACATATGCGACAAGTCTTGATTCCAGAGCAGCTAACGAGAAGACAGATTCTGTTGAATAAAAAGTTAGAGAGAACTAATTCAGGAGCTACGGGTGGTTACCTTCTTTGACATAAGCATTGGCGAGAGGTTTCTCTTTGAAAGTCCTCAGATATAGAGCAGCGCGATCCCGAACTTCGTCGTCAACGTCGTCGAGGCAACTACAACAAAGCATGAGTAATGACTCCACCACAGCACAGTTAAATCTCACCGATTAAGCAGGACGTTAATGCTCTTCTGCAAACCAGGATCCGATGAGTTGATACCGAATTTAGCCAGACTGGTGACAGCAGCAGCTCTGACGGTAGCATTCTCCAGCACGACACGGTTGTAGATGAACCTGATGTATTTGGTGGGCTGGGGAGATTTGGGACCTTCCATGCCCAACAAATGTAAGATACGAACAGAGAGTTTCGTAAATTCGCAATCCTCGATAAATTCACAAAGGTGTGCTAGGGCTTGTTCTTTGCAATCCTTGATAAATTTAATCATATCAAACATGGCTTCGACGACTGCACGCTTGAAGTCATAGCCACCCTCATCGCGCAAAACTCCAGACAGGAATGTCAGCATAGAAGCATGTTTAGAGGGAAACTTCAGGCACAGGGAGCGGACGGCGTCAACAATAATGACTTTGAATTCGTCGCTGATATCAGTCATGAAGCCGGTAATTTGTTTGATGAGGCGATCGACAGAAGCTTCATTGCCAGTCTGACCAGATATACAATCAGCTTCGTCGATGATCATTGCGAACCGCATACCTTGAGCAGAGTTGTGATTGCATACGTAGCAACGCTTCTGTTCTGATCTGCGATCAGGCTCTCCAAATCGACATTGCAAGTGGCTACGCTGGAAGGATGAATGAGCGCGAGTGAGGCAAGGGTTCGAGTCGCAGCAAATTTGAGAACGGGTTTGGGCGAAGACAAAAAAAGCTGGAGGACTGCAAGGATGTTAACAGATCATTTTGATTCTTTTCGTGAGGGACCACCGACCTGCGATGGGTTTCGTCAACTGCTGAGATGTCACGTATTTCATTTCACAAATGGCTCGTGCTGCTTCGAAGTTAACCATATCGCTTTTATGTCTTAACCATCCTTCCAAAAGGTCAAGAATTTGCCTCTGAGTACTATATCAAGAAAGATAGTTAGCAAGGTGGCGATATATTGTAAGACAAAGAATATACTTGGGATCCTCCTCCATGACCTTGGCAGCATAACGAATAAGCATACAGAGAGCCATGGGGTTTTTGAGTGTAGTTCCAGCGCCAGACTTTCCTCCTCCAAGTTGTTGGATCATCTTGGTTACTGCCATTCTGTCTTGCTGGCGAATTAGATATAAAAGACCGAGTGCATGGTACTGAGTAGCATAGCTGGACGAGGGAATGGTTTGCTGAGCGTTGGCTGTAGAATTGGATCCGCCGAATCCGAGATATCCACCACTGCTGGAAACTGATCCAAAGAAGCTACCCGAAGATTTGGCATTTACAGCTTCTTGAACCTCATTTACCCATCGCTTCACCACATCTTTGGCGAAAGGAAAGAGGTGGTAGGACGAGACTAGTGCGGCAGAGGAGATAGAAGGGTTACGGTCTACGATAGCAGCTTTGAAGAAACGCTCTACTCCTTGAGCCATTGAGGGCTTTACATCGCGTGAGCAAGAGCAAACAACACGAGGTCAAAGTAAAACTCACATCAATGATCCTGCAGAGTGCTCGGATCGCGTTGGGGCGGTAAATAACCTCAGAATTTGGTTGCATATCCTTCATGATACTACTTGTTACCATAATCACATCCTCCGCAGTGGTGGCCAGCTCTTTGATAGCCAGATAGACAGCCTGACGGAGAGCACTCTAGAAGGAAAAGTCAAATTCACGTTTGTTCTCAAAGGTCACAGAAGCATACATCCTTGTGCTGGAAAAGCTTTGTAGTCCCAAAAAAGAGGGTTGTAGCCTCCTGGGTGCCAAAAGTTTCGCCAACATAGAGGAGATAGACTATTCTTGTGAGCAGGGCTCTGCACTTCCTTGGGCTTATGGGTGATTCATTGAAGACGCGAGCTTCCTGAATGATGGTTGTTTTGTTGTTATAGTAGGAGCTGAGACCGGCTTCATCTTCCTTTTTTGACTGAAACGAGAGAGCAAATGAAGCCATCTTAGCAAGGCCAGTCGACGAACTGTGTCAAGCTCTCAGGAGTATTCTGTACGTGTTCGTGGCTGTCTGGTGGCTGTGTTAGATACGTGATTTGTTTGGCTATACAAAGCACCTTTCCTCGTAAATAAAACGATGATGATACACACAACATATATTATGTCAAACGAGCGCCAGGGCAGTAGAAGTGAAGGGAGGAAAAGGCCAATGTATCAACGCGAAAATAGAGCAATATCATAAGCTCGTTACCGAAGAAAGATGCGCATCTAGTAACTAAATGTCCACTTAATTCGTATGACCTTGCCTCCTAAGCCACTCCTGATACACATTCCACAACCACAGGCGCGACGCCCTCTCCCACCTTCACACCCTCCACAAAGATTTGAACCAGATGCAAACCAGCGAGAGGTGGAATATGAGAGGACTACGAAGATGGATGGAATAGTCAGAAAACCCAGAGAAAAGGGAATAAGGAGCGTGTGGAACCGTCAAGTAGGTAAATGATATGGGGAAGGTTGGATGATGATGAGAGAGACACAAAGTCGTTATAGATGGTACGACGTTTGAACTGTAACTGTAAGCAGAGTATATACGGGCGCTGGGGGGAATACATAATCATGACAAGCAAATTTAAGGAAATGAGGCGGCCAGCAATCCCTCCCTCTCCGAGGATTAGGAGGTAAAACCAGCGTGAAGAGAAACTAGCGTCCGTATTCAAAATGACAGAAGGGCCTTAATGAGCCGAGTTATGGCGTAGGTGTAATGTAGATTCTGGGACCACGCTCCGTTCTTCTTGCATGAGAAACCACATCGAGCCCCAGGCGGCAGCAATGACGAGTGAATTTGGAAGATATAGGGCTGGCCAGCTGGGGAAATTGCGAGGGGGCCAGAGTGTTCTCCTAGAACTCTGAAACTTGGCGTGCCCCAGCTCGATAAACCAAACCTCCAAACATGTCTATAACCGTGACCTCCCTCTCACCATGCTCAAATCCACAAGCGGTCCACAATGACTTCAACCGGACCGGATACCACGACTGACCGGGCGATACTCCTAATGCACCTACCCTCCACCCCCACATCGCCCTAAACTCGAAACGAACAAAATCAAACCGATGAATGAGGGAAGCCTTTCACCAAAGCTCAGTTTCACGGCCACGAGTACCTCTCTGCTGACCGACGGCACCGGGAGCACCTTGCTGGGCCTGGCGAGTGTGAGAACGAAGCCTATGAAGCAGTGTCAGCGTGAGGAAGCTGTACGAAAGTAAGTTGTTTCATACTTACATCCGGTCGCTCTGACGGTGTTCATCGTCCTCCTGGACGACCTTGCGACGACCAGCAGTAGCCTTGCCACCACTACTTTCCTCCTGAGTCCTTTGCACACTCCAGTCGAAGACGTAGTCGTACTGGTAGCCCTCGCGAACAAATAAATCACGGAAGAGCTTACGAAGATAAGAATAGTCGGGCTTGTCGTCGAACCGAAGGGCACGTGTGTAGTTTAAGAAAATGCCAAATTCGTTCGGGAAACCACGGCAGAGAAGGTCGGTGGGAGTAGTCATCTTCTTCTCCATGATACGGTCATATTTCTGCTTCTTAGTAGCAGCTTTCAGACCTTGCCATGGAAGAGCACCGCGGAGAAAGTACATTAGAACGTAAGCGAGGGATTCAAGGTCGTCACGACGAGCCTGTTCGACGCCCAGATGAGTGTTGATAGAAGTGTAACGGGCAGTACCCGTCAAGTTCTTATTCTCGCGGTAGGGAATATGTAGATGGGTTTTGGGGTCCCGAAACTTTTTGGCCAGACCAAAATCAATGACGTTGACTTGATTTCCTCGTTTGCCAATCCCCATTAAGAAATTGTCGGGCTTGATATCGCGATGAATAAAATTGCGAGAGTGGATGTATTCGATACGGGAGATCTAACGAATTGTTAGTGCGCCTTGAAAAGCTCTCGAGATTGAAAAGACTAACGAGTTGATCTGCGAGAAGCAGAACGGTCTTTAAACTAAACTTCCTATTACAGAAATTGAAAAGGTCCTCGAGCGAAGGTCCCAAAAGGTCGAGAACCATCGCATTGTAGTCGCATTCGGTCCCAAACCAACGGACGAACGGGACGCCGACGCCACCGGCGATATTCTTGTAGACCTTGGATTCATATTCAAGCTGTGGATGTTTAGCCTTGACCGACTCGAGCTTGATAGCAACCTCTTCGCCCGAGATGATGTTGATCCCGAGGTAGATGTCCCCTAATGACAACAAAGACGAGTCAGACCATCCTGAGCACAGATGAAAATCTGTGGGTGCGCACCAAAAGAGCCTGAACCAATCTTCTTGCCGAGTCGGTATTTTCCACCCACTCGTAGGTCTAATCTGTGAGATGACTGTTCGGCCATTGTCGAGTGAAGTGATTCAGGAAAGAGACTGAAAAAGAAGTATGATGAGTGTTCACTGTGTAAGGAAAGTGGAACGGATGAAAGTTGCAAGCAGAGAGCTTTTATGCTGCCACAAGGAAAAGGTGTGGAATGTCGGCTGACTTAGCCGACGACACACGTAATGACAACGCTGGATAAGGCTAAGTCTTCCCGAAGACACCGATACTGCTCAACTAGCCAGCCACTGGAGTAGCTGGCTAGAGTGAAGACAACGCCCAATACTCGACCCTAGCTTTATGGCTAGAATCCAACCAAGGCTGCGTGGGGCCTCGAGGCGCTGCCCACCCAAAATCGATTTTGAGAAAAAGAAAATGGGCAACAGGTTACTCACAAAGAAGTAAGACGTTGAACTGATGCTTTGAGAGAGAAATTAGACTATAAAGTGGAGAAGACAGATACACTGGGAGAGAGACGACAACGACGAGGAAGAGAGACGGTGGGAAATTATCAGCCCGCTTGGCTCTGCAGCTTGTGCTTATAACAGCGACAAATAAACTAAGATGTTCATCGATTCCAAACACGAACCCCAGCGCCGCAATAGATTAATCGTTTCTTTTGCTTCTAGATTCCTTCACGAGTCGAACGCCCACCTCCAGTCAGAAGTTACACAGCCGCCGGGAACCACAGAAAGAAGGACCAGCCAAATACGTTGCTCGAACGCTGCGCCACTACCTCATACTAATCCAAAACCATGACCACCGGCGGACTCTCACCAGACTAGTGTGTGGTGACATGGTCCCTCTCACATTCCGCGCTTCTCCGGCGAGAACGGACCCCATATCAGAGGCAGAACAACACACAAAGGGATGTCGGTCATGCCATTCACCATTTCATCCAGAATCTCCCCAGCATATCCTCCTTCAATGTGTTGCTGACAAGACTATCACTGACTTACGAACCGCCTTCCTCCTCGACATTTCGCCATCCATCCCTCTTCCTTGAAACCAACAATTTTCTAATGCCGAGGTTCTTCACTACCTCAAGCTCTTCATCTTCAACAACACGTTCGTCACTCGCACAGCACGTTTCATCCACGCTACTGTCGTACGCTGGAATTCACTATGCCAACCTCACATGGCCTCTGAAGAGGAGTGCGAGGAAGACCAAGGTTAGACAATCATCGATCATCATCTACCCTTTCCTCTCTCTCTTGTCAGGGCAATGGCACTCTTCCTCCCTCTTCTTCTTTGTGTTCAACTTCACTCTCGACACAACTTTCTTCCAATACCTTCAATTCCTCCTTTCGTACTCTCTCTCTCTTGTATCTTCATTGCTCGTACCATTTCATATCTCTTCCTGTCGCTCGTACTCTTCAATTTACCCTTACTCATCTATTTCTCTCGCACTCTCACATCTCTTGCACTCTCAATCTCTCGCACTCGCTCTTTCTCGTACATTTTTCTTACTCGTATGCAGTACAGCAGCAGTAGTCTACCGTTCCCTCTGTGCGGACTGAGCTCGCTATTGTTCATGTACTGTAACCGGCTGTTCCGATGCGGGACCCCGTCTCTAGGGACGGAGCCGAGTATCAATCAATCTATCTATCTATCTATCTTCCCCTCGAATCTACTTAAATTACAAGCAGAACAGTCCTCTCTTAAGTCGTCTTTCTTCTATTCCTGATTCATCGCCTTGAATCATCTTCACCTTCCTCGTACGCTCGCAATACTGTATTCAAATGCAACATCGATAAAATCCTTCCAAAAAGAATTCAAATGTCAATGGTCTCTGGCATCAATTTACTGGTCCAATCCTGGTGTTGCATGAGGTCAAAATTACAGTTGCCTTGGTTGCTTCAGTTGGTCCGACCCACGATCCTTACATAGCCCTTGGTCATCTTTTTTCCATTTTCTCAAATTTCTGGCAGTTCCGAACCTGGGACATCAAGTCGTTCATCTTGATTCTAATACTGTAGATGTACTAGCTGGCACATAAAAGGTAGATACATACATCAGATAGAAAATGATTTATAACAAAACTCCCATTGCCAAGTACATATCGAGCAGAATCAGAGTTGACATCGACACGTGGGATAAATTTACCGGTGTCCGTTCTCCGCTCATCTTCCTCTCCGAACATTTTGGTCTCCAGCTGGGTTTCAACGTCAGTCGTTCTATCAGGGTCATTATAGACACCGTCCATTCACTTCAAACCACCCCACCACCTCCATCTACAACTAAGGAAGGCGTTGATCGTTTCTCCGTTCGATATGGCTTATCAGCAACAGAACCACGATCCTTACTACCCGCAGCAACAGCAGCAGAATTCTTACGGGAATTACAATCCCTCCACTCCTCATTTGAACCAGAGCAATGAAGGTTACTACAACGAATACGACCATAACTCCAATTGGGACGCTCGGTCCAACAAATCTTATACGAGTACACATTATGGCTCACAAGTTCACCTAAATCCCCACGAAATGAGCCAAGCAGTTCCCGACGTTCCCTCCATACCTTATGGTGCTCAGAACGGCTATAGCAACTACCCTCCAGCACGACCTGGACCTCATTACGCTCAAAGTACCGGCGCATACTCTGTCGCAAGGGATAAGGTGCTCAAAGGCCGCGCTGTTAAACAAGTCGAGCTTTTCCAAGGAAATTTAGTGCTCGATGTGCCCGTGTCTTCCCACATCATTCCTGCTGGACGTCAGAATGTTGAGGAAATGTCCAAGATGCGCTATACAGCCGCAACTTGTGATCCCGACGACTTTCTCAAGTCGCGCTACTCGCTTAGGCCCTACCTCTTGGGAAGACAGACCGAGCTCTTCATCGTTATGACCATGTACAACGAAGACGAGGTGTTGTTCACAAAGACCATGAATGCGTGAGCTTCCCATCAGCTATTCCAAGACAATCTTGTTCTCATCCTAAAATAGAGTCCTGAAAAATATCTCACATCTTTGTGGCCGGTCAAAGTCAAAAACATGGGGATCCGAGGGCTGGAAGAAGGTGGTGGTGTGCGTCGTTTCTGATGGACGCAACAAAGTCAACAAGAGGACGCTACAAGTCCTCAGCTTGGTACAAGCACCTCTCACGATAAACCTCTAACTATAATTAATGCTGTCCTTTCCAGATGGGCTGCTACCAAGATGGTATTGCGAAGGACTCAGTTGCTGGCAAAGATGTCACTGCTCATATCTTCGAGTATGTTTATCTGTTTCAGCCTACGTAGAGATCTGTTCTCATCGTTTACCAGGTACACAACCAGTGTGATGGTTACTGAACTCGGCGAAGTATCGCAAACGGGATGCCCTGTACAGGTCATATTCTGCTTGAAGGAGCAAAACAAGAAAAAACTCAACAGTCATCGTTGGTTCTTCAACGCTTTTGGCCCTCTTATCAAGCCTAACGGTACAGTACTTTCGTAAAAACTCTTCCACTTGCTTCTCAACATTTTCTATAGTCTGTATACTCCTGGACGTCGGAACCAAACCTACTGGCACTTCTATCTACGAACTTTGGAAGTGCTTCGACAAGCATTCAAATGTTGGTGGTGCATGTGGAGAGTAAGCCCTCGAAACGTCTCTAACACCCATGCTTAATGCTCCTGCTCAGAATCTGCGTCGACACTGGCCGGGGTTGTTCACTCCTTCTCACCAGCCCGTTGGCCGCATCCCAGAACTTTGAATACAAGATGTCCAATATCCTTGATAAACCTCTTGAAGTGTGTCTCACTATAACTATCGAGTCAACTAATGAGGATAACGAGATTTTACTTAGTCTGTGTTTGGCTACATTTCTGTGCTCCCAGGTGCTTTCTCTGCTTATCGTTACGCCGCTTTGCAAAACGGGCCGGACGGGAAAGGGCCATTAGCATCGTACTTCAAAGGAGAGACGATGCACGGTGGAGGTCCCAACGGCGCAGGTTTGTTCGAGAGAAACATGTATCTCGCAGAAGACCGCATCTTGTGCTTTGAGATCGTTACAAAGAAGCGGGAAGGTTGGGTGTACGTGCTATGTCGCGAACTCTTATTCTCCTGTTTTTCTTACTCGTAATGTTGCACAGATTGAAGTACGTCAAGAGTGCGAAAGCATCTACTGATGTACCCGCTTCCGTTCCGGAATTCATCTCTCAGCGTCGGCGTTGGTTAAATGGTTCACTGTTCGCTTCCATTCATTCGACTGTGTTTTGGTTCAGGATTTGGACTTCTGGTCAAAACTTCTTCAGGAAAATTGTTTTGACGGTTCGTGTCGTATGAGGTCAATCCGTTAACGTCGAAATTTCATGGGCCTTCTACAGATTGAATTCATCTACAACGCAGTACAACTTCTGTTCACGTGGACTTCTCTGGCCAATTTCTACCTAGCGTTCTATTTCGTGAGTGTTTTCTTCAATTGATCTCGATGGTGGTGTGTCAACTGTTTACTCATGACAGTTGGTATCTTCGGCGACATCTGACTCGACAAATGATCCCTTCAAATTCATGGCTGAGGGTGCTGGAAAGGATGTCTTCGAGGTCGTTCTCAAGGTCTACATAGCCTTGATATTTGTCGTTTTGGTTTGTTCATTAGGCAATCGTCCTCAGGTCAGTCTCCGAACTACATACTTCTCTCTTTCCTAATATTCGAACAGGGCTCAAAATGGACGTACATACTCGCGATAGTGCTGTTTGGATTATGCAATGTCGTAACGCTTTATTGTGCAGGTTATACTGTCTACCTCGCGGTTCCGCACACGGTTGCAGGATGGGAAGATTTCCCCGCCCTCGTGAAATCTACTCCCGCGTTACAAGACATCGTCATCTCCCTTGCTGCCACTTACGGTCTTTACTTCATCGGCTCGTTCATGCACTTTGAGCCCTGGCACATGTTCACCAGTTTCATTCAATACCTCTTTTTCCTGCCCAGTTATGTCAACATCCTCAGTATGTCGTATCAGCTTTGAATGCCATCGTTTTTTGACTGATGTACTCCGCAGTGATGTACGCTATGTGCAATTTGCACGACGTTACATGGGGTACCAAGGGTGATAACGGGGCTGCTAAAGACCTTGGTGGAGCCAAGAAGGTCAAAGGTGAAGGGGGTCAAGAGCTTATGGAGGTCGAGGTTGTCACCCAGAGGGAGGATGTTGACCAGCTCTGGCTCGCGGCACGGAGCTCAATGAAGGTTAAATTCTTTGATTCTTTCAATCTAGCATCATACTAACGACCATGATGCTCCCAGATCAAGCCACCAGAAGAGAAGGAACATCGTGATGCTGCTACTAAGCAGGCTGATCACGACCGTAATTCCAGGACTAATGTCGTACTAGCCTGGGTTGGAACTAATATGTCAGTAACGCTTCCATATCCTTTATAACCTTTCTCTCATCTGTTCAAATTTGCGATAGGGCAATGATTATCATTTTCACCTCGACTGCCTTCTCGACATGGGTCTCAAGTCACGTTGATGAAAGCAATAATTCGACATTCAATCCTTACTTGACGTTCTTGTTCTGGTCCTTGTAGGTTTAGTTCCCTCCCTCTCTTGAACAAAGCTCAATTTCTGATATCACGACCTACAGGGCTGGTCTTTCCGCAATCCGATTTGTTGGTTCCTTTTTGTATTTGTTCTTCAGACTTTTCGGCCAATGAACGCGTTGATTCTGATATGTTTATTGCTATCTTAAAGCCTTCCTTTCTTTTCGTTTGACCCTTCGTTCTTATAAATATGTGTTATTTGGTTGCCTTTCTTTTCATCAGTACTTCAGCCTCAGTCCTGACACTTCCTTTGGTCAGTTCTCCCTTTCTCCGCGCTATTTGCGGTTGTAACAGAAGTACTTTCTTCTGGTTTAGGCTTGGATTTTCCGTGTAATTTTATTATACCCTGGTCGTTCGGTCATGAAGTACCGCATTATTCAAGTATTATGTATTGTCGTTTGGGTCCAGGCGAACATTGAATGTTGACCTGTCAGTGCTTGTAATGTGAAAAGATCTTTGGTGAACGACTGTCAGGACCCCAGAGGCCCAAACATTGGATTGTCATGAGTCCGTTTTGCCAATGAAACCTCAATGAAACGCTGGCATCACAGGCTGCGATTTGATCAAATAGTTGTAGTTCCAGTGTACATAGTGCTCTAGATGTTTTGGCACCCGGCGGCGGGTTCAAACTTCAGGCGCTTACCTTTTCCCAACTTGGAAAGGCCATCATAATTTGTTGATCCTTTCTCCCAATTTCCTCGTTCCGCTTGCTGCAATCCCTTCACGTCCCCCCAATGCTCATCTAACGATTATTGCTCAGCTCTTCCTCTGATTTACCGACCTTTCGTGCTCATATTGAACCTTTTTACGTTTTGGATTATCCGCAGTTAGTTGAGTCGGGTATTTCATTAGGCAGTGCGTTTGCGAAGTGATACTCGTCGTCAATCTAGAGGTGCGTGAAAAAGAAAAATGCTTCCGGAAAGTATAAATCTCTCTGCTGTAGAAATGTCGACAACGAACGATACGACAAGTTCTTCCGATAATGTACACACCACTACTTCGACATCCACAACCACGACTTCGCTTTCACCGACATGGGCACCTCCGAAGGCACCATTACCACCTCATCGACTTGCAAAGCTAGCAAATGCACTGGGTGTATCGACTCCGATTCCAGTTCACCACAGAAAAGACAGGGCAGATAGAGCAACCAGTCCATATTTGGTTCCGTCGCCAGCTTTTTCAGCTCTTTCGCTAAATACGCCGGATGCATACGCTTCAATACGTGAAACTTATGGCTCCCTCAGACGATCTCCCACTCCTTCCTCCGCAGGCAGCATTGTGAATGCTGGGAGCTCTTATACCTTCACTTCAAAATTCCTTCTCCACGTGATCCCCCCTGTTTACCTTCCGCACGACTCTCAATTGAAGGACAATGTCCCTTCTGGGTCAGGCTACCATTCCCAGTTCCGAAGGGGTACTTTGGTCGCAGTACATCCGACGCTTCAGGCACAGTTATGGGCTATCGCAAAAGAGTACGCTTTACCCAGTATAACGGGTATCGTTTTGTACATTGTGAACACTTCTCAGCCTGCTCAGGATCAAACGACACCGACGGGCGCGGAAGACGAAGGAGTAGATGAGCCTGGTCCTAGATTATCTGAAGAAATTTGGAGGCACTTATGGACAAGGGTGTGGAAGGCTGAGCGCGAGGAGTTGCCCCCAGTATTAGCTCCTTTCGGATTACCGGGTCCAGTAACCTCTCCGTCTTTACTCGCAATCGACACGGGAACGCCAGTGTCTCCGCTAAGGCCGTTCCTGTCAACTGCGGGCACCAACTCCGAAACTGCTCTGAGCCAATTGGGGTCGTATCCTTCCCCGTCAACGCCGTCTAGCGCATCTACCCTTGCCTTCGCTAGGTCCCTCCGCTCTCGCTCGCCGACATCCGAAGGTCCTGACACTGACACCCCCCCTACCTCTCATTCCAATTCTCTCGATAGCACCGATGTTGACACTAATCTTCTCCGCGCCAACTCGCTTCCGTTACCGGGGCTCAACTCTCCTTCACTGATGCCAATTCTTGCGAAAGTAGAGTTCGATATAGATAGGAAGAAAGCGGGCTGGTACGAACCATGGGCCAAACGCCGAAGGGTGAAGAAAAAGAAGGCAAAATCTGATGTACTCGCTAACGATCCTCCAAAGCGTCTGAAATTGACTGGAAGCGCGCGAACAGGCAGTCCAGGATCGGCATTTTCGTGGACAGATCAAGGTGCTCTAGATCAACTCTCCGACGATGAGGAAGAAGACGACGACGATGACATTGGAGACGAAGATGAGACCGCAAGAGTTCTATCAACTTCTGGTCCCGGTATGTCATTTTGTTGATGCTCTCTGGGTTTACAGATGCTGAAATCTGGGTAGTAGGTTCTCGGTCACGAAGAATTCTGCATGATATATCACTTGATGACGACGACAGCGAGTCTGACGATGGTGGTGTTGAACAGGGCGAGCTTACTCGGGGTGCGGAGGAGATATCTGAAATCATGGCGCAAATGGAACAAAAACCGTCTCGTTCCAACTCTCTGTCAAGAAAGCGCATTCCGCCTCCCTTAGTCCTTCATCCTGCCGGTGGTGCCGCCAGCAAAGAGCTCAAAGTCCCTAGTCCTCTCAACTCTGCAACTTTTACCCCCCCAGGTAGCAGTAGTAGTAGCGGAAGCACAAGTTTGCCTTATCTGAAAGGTGTTTCACCCAATAATGGTAGGGAAAGATACATGAACCATCCAGAAGGTTCAGACTTTTCTGAATTGGTGGACGACGAGGTTGAGAGATACAGAACGAAGAGCCCAATGGAAACCGAGAAGAGAACCGGTGGCGTTTATGACGATTTTGATCTGGATTTAGGAGAGGTAAGCTTATCTATTCCTGGCAATCAATGTCTCTGGATAATATATGAATGCGGAAATTACGCCAACGATTGGAGCTGTTCGTTGATTGTCCCTCTAATTTTCTCTTCGTGAAATTATTTGAAGGCGATAGTAATGTTAATCTTCGTTCTAGCTTGATGACGACGACCCTCATGACCGGAGGAGAAGTCAAATTATCTTCAAAGCCAAACTGGATGAAATCGAACGGGTAGGTTGCATTTCTCCCCCAAAGAAAGATGGCCAGTTCCCTTCGTAGCAATTTCTTCCTACATGAAACGTGCAATACTGATTTTCTTACAGAATCTCGCTCAACTTTCACCTCGAGCTCTCAAATCCGACCTTGAAGATGTCCAATTTTCATCGAGTGCTCGTCTTTCCTCACCTGGTTCTCCGTTCTTGGGCATTCCCGCTGGCAGACAAGGCACCCCAACCTCAATGAACTCTGATATCTTACCTCCAACCCCAAACACAGTCAACTTCAACGAGAGTCCTACCAGACCCAGAAGAGGTTCCAATGCCGCTTCGTAAGTCTTCTGAAGATACTGTTCAAAATTGTTAATTTACTTCATGCAGTACTTCTCCCGCTCGTGCGCAGTGGCCGGCTGTCCCATACTCTGTTTTGACCGAAGAAGACGAGGATACACCTGGACCTATCCGGAGGTCTCGTGCCGAATCCACCAGTGTTTCCCCTCCAAGGCTTGCCATTAATGGCGTATCAACATTTGCCCCTAATGCATTTAAACGTCAGGATTCGCTCAGTGGCTCCTCAGACATTTCCGCTGAGACCATGAAAAGGCGTAGAGAGGCTGAGGAAGAACAAAACTTTTACCCCGCTTTAAACTCACTTTCCAACGTAGAAACCAGTTCGCAAAATAGCTCTCCGATCATCCCTTTGTCGCCAGATCCTTTTGGTAGATTCTCCTCCACGCCTGAACCGCCTGAGGGCACCCGTCACAGTGTCAAAGTTTGGGACAAAGTGCCCTTTGGCGGGTCAGTTGAACAACTGATCCAAAACAGTAAGCAGAGACGAACAACGTCGATATCTGGGACTGGTGTCACGGATCCACCTTCACGAAATAGCGAAGCTTCCAGTCGCTTTTCGGCTGATTCGACCAAAGATAACATCGAAGTTCCTGCGTCGATAGCCAAGAACTTGTCAGGATCATCCACAGGGGGCAAGGACAACGTTAAAGAAAAGACAGGGAATAGAACAACTGTGATGAGCATGAAAGGTATCAAGAAGCTATGGAGGAAGTCTAACAAGACCTCAGTCTCCATGGTTGTTCCCCCTACACCCATCCCAGAATCTCCTATATTTCCACCAGGACACCCAACCGATGAGCCCCTCAAGTCCCCACCTATATCGACACTCCCTTCAAGTCGTGCTCCTTCTCCTCAGTCCCTCCAGAACTTACCCCAGTCCTCCTCTGTTCCTATCAGGCCCTCCAGACCATCAAAGGAGGAGCTTGACATTCCTGATATCCCTGATCAACTAGCGATTCCTTTGCAGCCTGAAAATGGTAGACCTGCGCCGATGCCCATTATAGCTGCACAAATGCAGGTTGGATTGCGTTTGAGATCGTCAACCAATGGAGATCGTATGCAGTTTGACCAGGAAAGCCCGTATCCTATGCCCGCTAGGAGGCCTCAACAGAGGAAGATGAGCGTGAGTACAAATAGTGTTCACTCGGCTCCCCAGCTTCCTAGCAGAACACCGTCTCCGACTAGCTCCACCGGGGGTTCAATAGGTGCTGCAGCAGGCGCTTCTATGATGGGAGAAAACAGACAAGCGAACGTCAGGAAATCGATCCTGAAATGGAAAGCTGCTGCAGCTGCACACCAGAACAATGAACAGACAAATTCTAACAGTGATTCCCGTAGCAACCCTGAACGTATTGCTTCGAATAGCACAGTCCGACCACGGGCACCGAGTCTTAACAATGGGTCACATCGATCCTCGGTCAGCACTTCCGAAATTCCGCCCAGTCCCAAAATTCCTGAACACTTTCTGTCCTCTCGAGCACCTCCCGAACACTTGCGCACGGGATCTCATTTAACAAATTCCTCAACGGATTCGAGACTAACGAACACGACAGATCTTTCATCCTTCCAATCGCTGAATAGTCCGTCGTCCTCGCAGACATCGCATGGCTCTCCTCCGTCCAAGCTAAAGACTGATTTGAATCGAAATTCTAGCCTAGATTCATCTGCAAAATTGAGCATGGACTCCAGCGGACTTCGGAAAATGAGTTTTGACTCCCAATCTGACAGGCGGAGGACGGATGATGATGACGCGTACTCGGACACCCATCCAAGTATAGACTCGTCGCAGTTCGAGATGGTGTCTCCGAAGATGGAGGTTGGCACGTTAACATATCCTTATACAACAGTGGGGATGCACCAATGATAAGCCGTGAACTGATCACTGCATTTCAAACCTGATCCTGCGCATAGCTCACTTCTTTTTCCGGGACCACGAGTTATTCACTCATCTCTCTTGGATTTTTTTTCGAAATCCTACCATCAACTTGGCATCTGTAAATTATCTTTTTGGTTCCGTTCTTCGTATCAACATTCTATTTGAATCCGCCCATATACCAGTAATTATCATGTCTTCTATTGCGTTGCTACCATTTTATAATGAGTCAGGGATTCGGAAGAAGCTAAATTAGTAAATCCCGAGCAAGACGCGCCCTGGTTTACAGAAAGTGGTGAAGGTGATTGAACAAAAGTCACTTGGTGCAATCGCAAGCACCAGTTACCTTACGGGAGGATGTTGAACCTACGATGCGCACGAGATACTTTCAAGATACAATCTACTAAGTACTCAACCAGAAAGGAAGAGCTTAAGCAATACCATGCTCTCCAGATGCACACTAAGTTGAGGAATTTACACACTTAAGCATTAGTCTGGAAAACAACTTTCTACAGTCTTACCCTATACACCGCAAAACGAAACAAACATCTGCTCAATATTGGACCTTTGCTGACAGATCAATATCTTTGGTAGTTATTGGTTTGTGGCAGGACTGAAGGACAATATGATATTTTATGAGCTCAATATCAAAAGAACATCACTTGGTACTATGGTAGATCAAGCTTACAGTGCTTTGCGAAATGGTTTGCTTGTATGGATTTTTTACCAAGTGTTTATTGCTGTTTATTTTTAGTTATTTGTCCAATACATTTTTGGGCCGAGGCTCGAGAGGGCTCTCTTTGAGGACCACCAGGGCCGTCGGGCTTCAAAAAGTGATTGATGAATCCTTTTTGGGGTAAAAATATATTGGACAAATAAATAAACACAAATAGATGTGAAAAAGTCGAGCAAGCAAACACTTACGCAAAGCACTGTAGGCCTTGCATTGAAGTCGCTGTTTTGGTGATTGTTTTGACATCTATTTGATCTACTACATATCCCTGTCTGTATTCATTCACCACATGACACGAAAAATGGAATAAAAATGGGATTTAGTTCATCACATGCTTGTTCAAAACTCTTTCAACAACCTCCACCCACCCGGAGTCTCCTGGAGTGCAGAGGATTGACTGTCAATATTTTTCAATGATTTTTGTTAATTTCCAATTTCAAATGTTCCATTTTCAAATTCCCAGGACCCAAGCTCAATGCCACGCAGGTGCCACGTCAACGTCTACAATCCCTGACAATACCTCAAATACTTTTCGCCAGTATTGATTACCAAGCTCTCGCGGGCATCAATGTCTTAACGACCTAATTACAATATCTCAAGCCAACAAATTCAATACTGGCTTCAAGAGTGATCAAGAACAGCAAGTACAAGTAATATAGTATGTGGCAGACAGTCAAGCCTTCAGGAGTCAGGATGAATGTTTCAGGCACTTTCGGGTAGCCTGATGAGCACGAGGTGAGTCAAAGGAGATTTGTAGAGATTGTTCTCATTACTGATTCGTGCTGACCTAGTGCTGACTGCTTGCCTTTCGACATTATTTTTGGATTAATACATATGTAGGAGAGTGCAAAAAATGTAGGAAATGAGGAAATTCACTGGAGTGTGCATTAAGTACTATAGAATAGTTTCTATGTGGATTGTATCACTATCAACTGTCACTGAACAAAGAGTTGAGCATGTCATTCTTTACTCAAAGAATCAAGCATATTCCTGTATATTCGGCCTCCTTTGTCCTGTTACCAAAACATAGAAGGCAGGCCATTGTGATGGGACTCCCAATATAGATAAGATCTTCATTGCAAGTTCTGTAAATCACTAGCAGTGACCCATGCAATGCACAATGAGAAGCTCAGTTCCGCTCAGGGCGTCATGTTGCTCCACCCACTCGCTACCTTTGCCCAGGCAGTGTTTGTTTGTATTATAATTATACTTAGTGTGCAATGCACATCAAACAGCTCCGCACATGCATTTATGTTAAGACAAAATTTGTCTAACCAATTGGAATGATTGGACCAAGCAGGGACAAACACATAATTTTTTGTAGTGTTGATTGGCATCTGACACCGATTTGATGTCAGTTCATCCAAACCATGTCAAATTGATTGTAGAATCTTTGTCAAATAAAGGTATCTTTTATACATTGTGTGGGTGTAATCTTGATTTCTCCTTAACATCATTACCTTGATCTCAATTAGACCTTGGTTTTGTTTTGTGGTGTAGATGCGGCATCTTCCATAGTGATTTGTGGGTGTGTCATGCCTTGCTTCTCCAGACCTTTCCCTTTCCTTTCCAGAGCTCCAGTTCATCACTTATACATGTTTCCGATATTCTATGCACCATCCTTACGATCTTCACGATACATATTACCTGTCACTCCAGTAGCCATATGACATATGTACCTGACAGCCTCATGTACAGTATATAGGCTGGGGACTCCCCTCGGAGCTCCCCAGCATGTTATTGTCAAATCTTACTTGGAAACTCTTCCAACCTGGCTTGGTCCCTGTTAGTACAGTCTACTAGTAGTTGCTAACAGGGCCTGACACGTCTCACCTGTCATATATTTCCTCTTTATCTGTTTCCCTCAACTCTGTTTCCTTCACCTTTGTTTCTCTTCTCTGTCTCATCTCTCTGAACACCTCTCTCAACCTCCTACCCCTACCTCTGGTTAGGCTCCCCTCACCAGTATCGGCACTTCCCATACCTCCTCATACGGCCTAGGCGGCTACCGCGTTCGCTTAGGCCCAGTCTGGGTAAGACCAGAGCAGGCCCTCTGTGCCAGGGCCTCACAGGGTGATCCATATATTACCAAAAGATTGTTCATTGAACAGTAGACACAAAATCTCCAAATTTCGCAACTCCATCTTCTTTCTTGACTATTGGCATCTACATACTGGCATGTTCCCTAAAATGCAATAAAGGACAGGAGATCCAGGGGTGCAGTCCTTCCATCATGATGTAGATTTATCAAGATGTCTAAGTAGTAAGGATTCCTGTTGATAGTTAAGTACGAGATAATATAGCTCGGGCACTGATGACAACAGTACCTAAGATAGGGCTCATGGACGATGTGCGCACCTATGTCATTGTGACCAGTCATGTGAAGGCTATTCAAATGCCCTAATTAGCATGTTCTAAGCTAAGTACAAAAGTACGCATAAGTTAAGTTAGTTAGTATATTACTGAAGATTAGCTACTTCCATATCTTTCATGAGTGAATCTGGAAGAACACAATGTCCATGGTACATTTTCCCTGCCCATGCAGCCTGTTTCCCTGAGAGACCCCGGTGGTATGCATCCATGAATCTTCGAGACCGACGTGCAAAGCTGTAGAAAGAGTCCCTTATAAAATTTCTTGAGATAGATAGGTAGTGAGACCATACCGCCGCATTCTAATAAGTTCAATTGCATCTAGTGATGCAATCATATTGTGCTGTAGGTCTTCTTCTTTGGATGAAGATGGCATGAGGCGATAAGTACATTTGGCAGCTCCCCAGCACTGCTCAATAAAATTGAGTTCACAGTGAAACTTTGGGAGGAAAAGCACCTGGAAGTTCCTCTCCTTGCACAAGATCTCAAGGATTGACAATCCAGTTGCAAAATCCGGCTCATTGAATAATAGCTGTCGACAACAACATCTTCCTTCTGCAAGTGGATCACACTTGAACTTTGGACATTCAGCTCGTAAGACATGCACATCTGTATAGCCCCGTTCCCTAAGAATTTGAGCCATACTCTTGAATATACCAGCACGGGGATGACCTTTGGGAAAATAAAATTCTTGAGTTCTTCCATCCAAAAATTTGCCATTACACATGCGAATCTTCATCTTCCTCGGCTTCCCTTTCTCGTCATACACTATGGACCCATCTGAAGCCTTCATTGTCACTTCGACACCCCAGTTCATGCCTTCCTTTGGTGTGAACTTTGGCATTTTGTGTGCAGAAAGTGCATCTTCAGCACGTTTCAGATGGGTGGTTGCATTGTCAAAGATGAAGACATGATCTTCGTCTGAGTAGTCTCTTGACAAAATTCCCATTGCCTTCTGTGTTTGAGCCAAAATATCATTGTTATCAAAATAGCCATCACGATTTTTTCCGGGGCGAAAAATCACTCTCGCAGACTCTTTTCCATCCTTTGACCGTAACCAGCCATAGTCTGCAGATACAAAATCAGCAACCATGAGGGACAGTCCCTCACCTTTAGCATAAGGTTCAGGTGAAGCACCATCTGGGACCCACTGTGCCTTTCTCCGATCATGAGCATAAAAAATAGACTCATTGTGAAACCAGGCAACAATCCAATGACCTGCGGCAATAATTTCATCCACTACTTCCTCAACATTATCAGTACTCCATGAACGTGTTCGTGCCTCCATCCGATACCAAGCTGGTAAGAAAACCTGCTGACGATAATGGACTACATCAACATGCTCATGTCCATCCACATACTGCCCAAGTGTTAAGATCATGCAACCCGTGTAACCGTGCCAGAGGTCACAGAGTATCTAAGTGCGGAAGACAAATGGGACAGTAGTGAAGTTATTAACAACACCGCCGTTACGCCGTTAGTCCCCGGAGGTCAAGAGTATAAGAGGGAGGAGCTAAGTAGCAGCCACGTTGGAGCGGCGGTATCGCCGGTGACGAGAAGCGAACCAAAGGACGTATAAGTCCTAAGGTAGAGTAGAGAGTACTTCAAGGCAGTGAGCCTGAAGACTTAGAGGAGCACAGAGTTAAGGAGGGAATCTAAGTTGATCTAAGTTGATCTAAGTCGATAATTAAACTGAGGAACTACAGTAGCGTACAAGCAGTATTTATATCTACGGAGCGGCGCAACGGTGCGGAGCGCCAGACTAGCTACTAGGAGTTATACGTGTAGTCCTGCAGGGTAAAGTAAAAGACAATAAGGAGGAACTAGAGTGAATGGGTATGTGTAGCGAGAAAGAACAATAAGGAGAGATTACAATAAAAGGTAGATCTTCGGGGTACCGAGCGGCGAAGTGAAGGCCCGAGGCATGGACTTGACACCAAGATGATTCCGTACCCAACGGAACTTCAATGCTTTCATCCAGTGCTTGGCTGTAGCAATTGATACCGTTTCCTTAAGTCCATACCTGCCCTTGACATCGTCACGGTTCAGGAATGTGACAATATCATGAGCTTGAACATACTTTCCTACAGAGAGGAGATGGTTCATTACCTCAACTTTAAGGTCTGGGTGTGTTTCGAGGATGGATTTGGCCCATGCGCCATAAGGATTTACTGGAATTTCACGGGTTTCAATGAACTCCCTAGCACACTTTCAAAGTCCACGTGAATGACCATTTCGTGAATCAACTTTGGGACCTTGGATATTTGTGACTGATACTTTGCGATTTCAGGTGTGAATTCGAGAAGCTGTATGTGTGAGAGCCCACAGTTGTGAACAAGTTTAACATATGCTCGACCTCGATCAAGTGAGTTTTACTCCAACCATTGATCTTAGGATCTTTACATCATTTCCGCTTCCCACTCACAGCTGGCTGCAAGACTGTCTGAAGATGATGAAGAGCTTCCAGTGCCATGTGTACTGTAGGCAGTTTACAAGATGCCCATGACGCAGAGTGGCCAGAGCTGTTGAAGTCCAGGATTGAGGAATCTCCATCCGAAAAAATGGTTGAGATTGATTCCTTATCTGACTCTTCTTCACGGGGCACAGAGATTTCACCATCCAAGAAAGCTGGATCTGTGAACATTTCGGGCTCAGACTCATGTGGAATTCCCATGTCAGATACAGAATCATTCAAGAACATCACGGAAGGTTCACGCGGTGGACTGTTTGTTGATTTTTTGGCATGAGAATGATTGTTGGGAAATTTCAATGGCTGTCATGCATCGGCTCTAAACCGCAACCTCCTCCATTTCCTTCTATCCAAGTAATGCTTCCCTTCTTCTCTCATCCCCCCTTCCTGGGAACCTCCGACGCCACCTCCAGACCTCCCCAAATCGCCATATACCTCCCCAAGATTCCTAACTACTCAAACGTCCTCCAACCCGACACACATACAGAACCCTCCTAACCGCCAACCCCTTTAAGTATTAATCTCGATTACCTCCCTCAGATTAGCTGCCTCATGTCTCCAGATGTCCTCTTGTTCACTTCCCGTACCTATTTAAGTAGCGCCGCAATGCCCCGAAGCCCCAGCTTGGTATATTTTGATCACACACCCTTTACATAGGTCCAGTCCCTGTCCCTTTGTACCTGCTAACCGTACGGAATTCTCTCTATTATCTGTTTCTCTATCTCTGTTTCTCTCTACTCTTGTCTATTGTCTCTCTGGTCGTCTATACGATCGAATACACGCTTTTACTCCACGTCTAAGCAATCTGAGTGAGTTCCCGAGCTCCCTCAAACAATACTAAAGCTCCCCAACGCCTACCGCCTTGGTGAGCTAACCTCCCCAAACCTCCTCGAGCTCCCTAGCTATTCTATAAGCTTCGGGACCTCTGTCTAGGTAACGTCAAAGCTACCCCTCACGTCGAACTACGTATTGCTTCTCCGTTACCAACTCCTACACTCGAGGACGTCCATCCTCAAGCCTAGCCCCCGGGGACCTACCCTCCCTGGCACATCTCTTCTCGCGAGCTTACACCCTCGAGACCCATTTACACATACGACCTACGCGATCCTATATTGACGTTCTAGCGAGTACAACTCCTACTACGCAATATCGTATGGTCCCGCACTCTTCCTTAACCTCCCTACGCCTTAGGGACCTCCCTGGACCTCCTAGGAACCCCTTCAAGGGTCACCGTCTCGTCGTTCTAGCCACTACTAGGTCATTCCCGTCCTCGGTCGCGGTTCTCGTAGCTCCCTTCGAGCTCCAGCCTGCTCCTAGCACGCTACAACCTAAACCTACCCTAAGACCTATTTTGACCCAGGTCTTACATTATACCAAGCTCTCCCGTCACCGAACGGACTCGTCGCGACAAAATGTCGGCGACTTCAATGGAACGACCTTCTAGTTCCAAGATCGAATGAAAGAAACAAAAGAGCGCCTTATCTCGTGGAAACACGACACAAGCTCAAAAGTCAAACCAGGCTGCTAGCTCCGCCGTCGTCACGGTGGCAGCTGGTCAACGCCTAATGTCCATCCCAGAACAGTCGTTTGGGGATGAAACTGCTAGCAACATCCGGACCCCAGAGGGACGCCAACCGGAGGTTCAGGGACCCCCTCCAGTGGAACCTGGGATGGGACCACCACAAAGGAGGTATACCTCCATGGGCAACGCCCAACCTGCCAGTAGTCCTATGGGAGGTTTCGCATACTCCCCTACCTGGGGAACGAGGGGACCTCCCCCTGGACCGGTACCGCAGCTAGACATGGAGTCAGCTTCGAACGCGGGTGGAAGAGTCAGCGGTCAAGTAGCCGCTATCGAAAGGATACAAAGGGAGAGTACGGACCCTCTCACAGTACGACAACAGGAGAAACTCCCAGAAAGGAGGGTATCCCCTGCCGTATCTGAACAGTCTCGGACGTCATCCCGGAGGTTACCAACTCCCCCAGTACAGTCCCTTAACCTTCCCCCCCCGAGACGAGGAAGCTCGCTCTCCAGTCTCCTGAAGAGCCCAGCTATGAATACGCCCAACTGGGAGCGTGTGCATGCTATACATCATAGCAGAACCAACTTCCCAGTGCGACCATTGTCTGAAATGACATTGCGTCTGGAAGACGTCATTCGAATTCAGGAGTGTATCCCGGAGGATGTAGCTATGGTCCTAAGGGAGGTATTGGAGTCGATGGGGATTGAAATATTGGGAGACGGTCTTGAATTCTCAGACCTACGAGTACAGTTCCTAACAGTGGGAACTCAACTGGAAGTAGACCTCCCAGAGAAGGCCCAGCGGTGGCTAACGACCCCAGCAAATCGATCAGACTTTCTCTGGTTGTACAACGTCCTACTGGACCCCGAGAGGATGCTAGAATTGCTAGAGGCAGAAGCTCGTTACGGACGATCGTTCCGAAACTTGAGGGGAATACTTCCCCTCCTCCCTCATACCCATGGGAACAAAAGGGAGTTCTGTGGAGAAGACTGTTTGCGTATATTCTACCGAGCATCTAATTTACAGATCAGGAGTTGTACGATTCGAACCTCCCCCTGCGAGGGTTAACATCCCGAACTACCAGGCTATCCATATACTTCGGAATGCAAATCTAGCGGCGGCGGCAGCTAAAATCGACGAGGAAAGTAACGAGGATGCTAAAACAATCGCTGCAAAAAATCGTAGACGCAGGAGGTACACCACGGCTCACCTCCTGGCCCCAGTGGAGTCCATGCCTGATCAGGATAGTCCCGTCTGGGTCCGTAGCGGACAGACGGTATACACGTACACGCCCATGAGGCACATGCACCAGCTTCTGGTGAGGAGTGAGGAGTCTGAAGCGATGCTGTGTTCGCAGGAGACCCAACACCGGACGCTACTAGCGGAATCAGACACTCTGATGCTGTCGGAGGAACTTTCTGGATCGAATCTAGAAAGAGCTTTGGAATTCCGTCGCAGACTGGTCGCGGATAATCGGGGAACCTCGTATATGGTTCAATGCGAACCAGAGAGCGTAGGGGAGTTCCCTCCGGAGCAATTTGACCAGAAAAGGCAGCTCCATGGATTTGATGGTCGTTTCCTGGCACAGAAACATTCATCGCCCAGGAATATCGAGGTTCCTGAATTCCTTAACCCCG